>JAOEHQ010033986.1:0-12971 GCA_025447715.1 Asclepias incarnata | reverse complement strand
TTCCGAAGCACCGCCAGCCATAAAATAAAAGAATGCTTCGGGATACATTGTTTAAACCAAACCATATGAAACCAAGAGACCTTAACGGATCTAGTCCGTAGATCCTCCCAAGCAGTTAACACCGAGAAGTCCAAAACATTACCCGAACGATCCTTCCATTTAACAATATCATGTCTGTCAGGATAAATAACAGGAGGAATACCTGGATCAAAACGAGCAGCCCAAGAATTCGGCCAAGCCCAAGAATCATTTAGTACCACGTCCGACACTTTGGCATTTAATCGGAATCCAGCATTCGAAATTAATCGAGGAGATAATTTCTCGATTAAGGGGCTGTTATTAGACCACATCTCAAACTAAGCAGAAGTTGTAGAACCATTCCCAATCTGATGGCAAAAATGCGTCTTCACAACATGACGAACCTGAAGTAATTTCCTCCAGCTCCAAGATATATTACTCGTAGCCTTCACCTCCCAAAAACTCTTTCCGCGAAGCTTATAAGTATGGATCCATTGTACCCATAAAGATTGCTTCAAAGAAAGAAGGCGCCAAATATGAGCTGCAATCAAAGCAACATTAAAGTGTTCTAATCTTCGCACACCAAGGCCCCCCTCGTCTTTAGGAAGACACACAATATCCCACGCCACTTTAGCCTTTCCTTTTTTCAAAGTACCCTGACTCCAAAGGAACCCTCTCATAATCTGCTCAATATCAAGAATAACCCGAGAAGGCAAAATAAAAACAGAAGACCAGTATACATGCATAGAAGAAATAACCGAATGAATAAGTTGAAGACGACCAGCAAAAGATAAAAATTTGTTCTTCCAGTCATTCACTCGATTACGAACTTTCTCAACAAGAATCCTGCAATCCCGAACCATCAATCTAGAAGAAACCAAGGGAACTCCCAAATACTTGACTGGTAGAAGTCCTTCCTCAAAGGGTAACACATTGAGGATAGATAACTTCACATGATTAACTACATTACAAAAGAAGGCAGTACTTTTAGGAAGACTTGGAGTTTAACCCGAAGCCATCTTAAATTCATCAAGTGATTCCATAATAACCTTAGCCGACTCCACATCCCCCCTAATAAATATAAAAAGATCATCAGCAAAGCACAAATTAACAATGTTAATGTCTTCACAATGAGGATGAAAATGAAAGGAGTCAGAATTCCGAACATTCCTATGGATAATCAGAGTAAGAATCTCCATGACTAGGGTAAACAGATACGGAGATAAAGGATCCCCTTGTCTCAGACCCCTCCGACCATGAGAGAAACCATGCAGATTGCCATTAATACTAATAGAATAGGAAGTAGTAGACACACATTCCATAATCCAGTGAACCATTCGAGCATGAAATCCGAAACCAACCAATATACATATAAGGAAACCCCAATCAACAGTGTCATAAGCTTTTTGAATATCAACTTTAAAAGCAGCTCGTGGAGGTCCTCGATCCAAATGATAATTATGCATCAATTCCTGAGTCAAGAGAATGTTATCCGTAATCCTTCTACCAGGCACAAAAGCAGATTGATTAATACTAACCAAATCATCAAGACATCCTTTCAACCTGTTCGCCAAAATCTTTGTAATACATTTAAAAATAATATTGCAAAGGGAAATAGGTCGATAATCATTAATACGAGATGGTGAATCAACCTTCGGAATAAGAGAAATAACCGTGTGATTTAGTTCCTTGAGAAGTCGACCACTAACAAAAAAAATCCCGAACCGCGTTAATAACATCCGCACCAACAATATCCCAAGCACCTTTAAAAAAGGCTGCCAAAAAACCATCGGGTCCAGGAGACTTATCATCCCCCATAGAAAAAATAGCATCTTTAACCTCCAAATCAGTAACCTCGCCCACCATTGCCAAAGCTTTATCATCAGCTAGTCTATTGACAAATAGATCATTAGAATTCAAGCTAGAAACCGAACCTGGTTGGCCAAGGAAACCAACATAGTGAGCCTCAAAAGCATTAGCCGCATCGTCTCCATCAAGTTGGTTACCCTGAGCATCTAAAATCATATCAATTCGTTTTCGAAAAACTTAGAAAAACCCTAGTTCTCTCTCCCTATGTGCGATCTTGACGATTCTTGCTTTTTTCCCTGATTCGTTCTTATTTGATCTTGTGAATGTGTCCCTCTCATAGTTCTTGAATCCGTTTGGGTTTAGGGATTGTTGATGTGCATGTTTGAGATTGAATTTTTTCGGATTTAGGGTTTCTTTTTGTTATTTTCGTGCCTAGGGTTAGGGTTTTTTCTTGTTTCTGCTGCGATCGTATTTTTCTTGGCTGTGCATGATACGATATGGGTTAGTGATTCGTTGTTCTTGTGTTCCTGAATGAGAGATAGTTCCTTTAATCTTGATTCTTTGCGTGATCGTTTGAGTAGATTGAGAAGTATGAGTGGAGGCCCTGCCATTAGGGTTTCTCCTCCTGCTGAGTTTTTTTCTTCTTATGTTAATGCTGGTCCGGGATCTAATTCTGATAATGTGGGACCAAAAAAGGTGGATGTTGATCAACCTAAGGATGTGCCGCTGCCTAATATGGAGGAACCTGTTAACTCAGGTCCATCGGAATTTTTCTTTTCATCTACAAATGCTGCGGATCCTGTTAGTAAGGTTGATGATAGACCAAAAGCAGCGGCTGATGGTGAGGCTGTTAAGGGAGTGGATGTGGATGCTGGTAAGAAGCCGTCTTATGCTTCTGCTTCATCGTCTGATAATAAGGATAAGGCTGGTACGTATGCTTCTGTTGTGGCTAATTCTAATGATCGTAAAGTTAATTTTCGATCTTTATCTGAGGACTGTCGAGTGGAGGGTGCGGATATTGTTATTCCTAGGGCGGCTGTTGAGCAGATAAATAGCAGGTTTGCAAATACTTTGTATGGGTATTTTCTGGGCAATAGGTTGGCGTACCCAATTGTTGAAAATTACGTCAAAAATACTTGGGGTAAATTTGGATTGAGTAAGGTTATGATGAATACGGCTGGTTTTTTCTTCTTTAAGTTTGATTCTAAAGAAGGTATGGAACAGGTTCTGGAAAGGGGTTCTTGGTTGATCAGGTCGGTACCTATTCTTCTTAATGTTTGGAATCCGAATGTTCGTTTGGAAAAGGCTGAAATTACGACTGTTTCAGTTTGGGTTAAGATGCATGGGGTTCCTTTGGCTGCATTTAATGAGGATGGATTGAGTTTATTGGCTACTAAGATAGGTAAACCGATCATGTTGGATTCGTATACTAGTTCTATGTGTATGGACTCATGGGGTAGGCATAGTTATGCGAGAGCTTTAATTCAGGTGGATGCTGCTAATGAATTTAGGAAGGAAGTTGTGGTTGCTGTTCCTTGTCTGGATAAGGAGGGTTTTCTTATGGAGAAGGTTAGTATTGAATACGAATGGACGCCGCCTAGATGTAATGATTGCAAGATTTTTGGTCATGTTCATGAAAAGTGTCCTAAGCGTGTTCCTGTGGCAAAAGAAAAGGAATTGGGTGTAGGAAATGATGATGGTTTTACTGTGGTTGGTCGTAAAAAGAGTAAAGGTAAGCAGGTTCAACAGTCGAAAGAGGTGGCGGGTATTCATCTGAATAAACCAAAGCCTCAGTTTGTTTATCGTCCAAAGCAGAAAACTGAGCCTAAACAAAATTCGTCTGTAGCACATGCGGGTGGTGCGACTGCTGCTTCATCTTCGAAAGTAAGTTCTGATATTCCGTTGAATAATCCTTTTGATTTACTTAATGATCTTGGTAGGCAGGATGAACCGCTATTGCAAAAAGTTCCTGATGAGTCTATAAAGGTGGGGGTTGAGGATGAGGATAGTGATGTTGAAGAGGTTTTGGTTATGGATAATGAGACTGCGGATTTCATGGCTAGGCCAAATGTTTCTGAGGGGGCAAGCACTCCCGGTAATGATGGTGTTAATGTATAGCATCGCTTCTTGGAATGTAAGGGGTTTGAACCAATATCCCAGACAACAAGAGGTTCGACAGGTTATTCTTGATAATCATTTATGTGTTTGTGCTATTTTGGAATCGCATGTAGCATCGTCTAATTTAGATAAGCTTTGTTCTAAAGTTTCTCCTAGTTGGTTGTGGACTTCTAATGTGTCGGTTTGCCCTAAAGGATCTCGGATTACTATTGGGTGGAATTCGGACATTGTGGACTTGATGGTGGTATCGAGTACTGATCAGGTTATTCATTCTCAGCTTTTGTTTAAACAGGATAATAAAATGTTGCTGTGTTCTTTTGTGTATGCGCATAATAACTATGTTCATAGGCGCTCTTTGTGGTCTGATTTGAATCGTCATAAGCTGTTTTCTAGAGATAAACCCTGGTGTCTGTTAGGTGATTTTAATGCTGCTTTGAATTTGGAGGATAAAGCCACAGGGTCTTCTTGTGTGGATATTGCTATGCGAGAATTTCAGGATTGTGTTAATTCTATTGAAGTTTCAGATGTTAATAAATCTGGTCTTCATTTTACTTGGACTCAGAAGCCGAGGGGTATGGATGGAGTGTTAAAAAAGATTGACAGGATTATGGCTAATGTGGAGTTCTTCGATCATTTTATTGGTGCAAATGCTATTTTCCAACCGTACCGAACTTCAGATCATGCTCCTGCTGTTCTTCGAATTCCTATGCTTTCTGTTTCTAAACGCAAACCTTTCAAGTTTGCAAATCTTCTGGTTCATCATGAGCAGTTCTTATCGGTTGTTACAGCTTCTTGGAATATTAATGTGAATGGGGTTTCTATGTTTTGTTTGGTTAAGAAACTTAAGCATATGAAAAAACCTTTACGAAAACTGCTATATGATAAAGGTAATATTCATGCGAAGGTTCTCTTATTGCGGTCTGAATTAGATGAGGTACAAAAAGCTTTGGATGGGGATCCCGCTAATGTTCTGCTTCGTGAGGAAGCTGCTGTTTATCTGCAAGCTTATAATGATGCGGTTCTTGATGAGGAAAGGTTTTTAAAACAAAAGGCGAAAGTGAATTGGTTGCGAGTTGGTGATTCTAATTCAGCTTACTTTCATAAGGTTGTCAAGAGCCGTACTGCTAGAGGAAGGATTGATTCGGTTACTGATGGTAATGGGATTCGGTTTGATGGTAATGATGTTCCACAAGTTTTCGTTGATCATTATGTAAATTTTTTGGGTAAAGCAGGAACTTGTCAGCCGCTTTCTTCTACTGGTCTTTTCTCAAAACGGTTGTCTAATGAACAAAGCATTTGCATGATTCGAGAAATAACAGATGATGAAGTGAAGAGTACAATTTTTTCCATGGGAGATGATAAAGCTCCTGGTCCGGATGGTTACTCAGCGGCTTTCTTTAAAGGTGCATGGTCTATTGTAGGGAATGATGTTACGCTTGCTGTTAAAAACTTTTTTGTTAGCGGTAAGCTACTGAGAGAGGTTAATCACACGATAATTTCCCTACTTCCTAAGGTAGCATCGCCGTCTCGGGTTAATGATTTTCGTCCTATCTCTCTGTGTAATGTGGTGTTTAAATGCATTACAAAGATTATTGCTAATCGTATCAAGGACTCTCTTATTGATTTGGTGAGTATCAATCAAGCTGCGTTTGTACCGGGTCGTCGTATTTCTGATAATATTTTGCTTACGCAAGAGTTGATGCATAATTACCATTTGGATAGGGGTCCCCCACGTTGTGCTTTTAAAGTTGATATCCAGAAGGCGTATGATACGGTTGATTGGGATTTTTTGGGATCTATTTTGGTTAGATTTGGGTTTCATCACAGAATGATTGCTTGGATTCTGGAGTGTGTTACTACTGCCTCTTTTTCGGTATGTGTTAATGGTTCTCTCCATGGTTTTTTCAAGGGTAAACGGGGTCTCAGACAAGGGGATCCCCTCTCTCCTTATCTATTTACTTTGGTCATGGAAGTTTTATCTTTGATTATACAGAGACGAATTTCTGACTCTGATTCTTTTCGGTTCCATCACCATTGCCATGAGCTGAATATTACGAATATTTGCTTTGCTGATGACCTGTTTATCTTTTTGCGTGGGGATGCTCAGTCTGCTAGAGTGGTTTGGGATGCATTGGAGGAATTCAAAAATGTGTCAGGTTTGGCTCCTAGCCTTCCAAAAAGCACTGCTTATTTTTGTAATGTTCTCAACTATGAAAAGCTTGCTATTTTGAATATTCTTCCGTTTGAAGAGGGTAGTTTACCTGTAAGGTATCTCGGCGTTCCACTAGTTTCTTCCAGGTTGGTTTACAGGGATTGTAAGGAACTGTTGGAAAGGGTCCGGTGCAGGGTTGACAATTGGAAAAGTAAGTTTTTATCGTTTGCGGGTCGCTTACAGCTTGTTCAATCGGTTCTGTCTTCTATGCATGTTTATTGGTCCTCAGTGTTTATTCTTCCAGCTAGAGTTACGCATGAAATAGAGCAGATTCTTCGTGGTTTCTTATGGAGTCAAGGCACCTTGAAGAAAGGGCAGGCTAAAGTTGCATGGGAGGTTGTTTGCCTTCCTAAACAGGAGGGTGGGCTCGGTATTCGCAGACTTGATATATGCAATGTGGTTCTTATGACCACTCATATTTGGAGTTTATTCAGTTCGAAAGAATCTTTATGGGTCAAATGGATTCATGCTCACCGGCTTCGCGGTAAGAATTTTTGGGATGTACCGTTACGAGGTAATATGTCTTGGAGCTGGAGAAAACTTCTACAGATTCGTCCTCTTGTTAGGAAGTTCTTTTGGTTCTCGTTGGGAAATGGAAATTCTGTTTCGGCTTGGTATGATAATTGGGCTGAGTTTTGTCCACTTATTAATTTTGTTACCCCAAGAATGATTAACAACGCAGGTTTCTGTTTGGAGACGAAAGTGTGTCAGATTGTAGTAGCTGATGCTTGGATTGTTCCGTCTACTTGGGAGTGTTATTCGCATAATGCTCCTGTCCTTACTTCTCATTCTGATCTTTTGAAATGGCGCACATCAGCTGGTAAGATTGAAGAATTTGCGGTTTCAGTGGCTTGGAATGATTTAAGACCGAGAGGACCTTTGGTGGATTGGTTTCATCTTGTTTGGTATAAACAATGTGTGCCCAAGTATTCTTTTCTCTTGTGGCTTGTTATGAAAGGCAAAATTAAGACGCAAGATACGTTAAGAAGTTGGGATGTTCAGCATCAAGATTCGATGAGCTTAGTTTGTCCTTTTTGTAGACTCCAGCCTGATTCTATACCTCATCTATTTTTTGAATGTTCGTATTGTATGCATGTGTGGAAGAGTGTTAATGATGAGGCTGGGGTTTCTCGGGGTTTGGTGGCTTGGGATGACATTGTTCGTGATCTTGTCCCGATGTCCAAGAGTAACTCTTGTTTCACGGTCGTCTCAAAGCTTGTTTTGGCTACTTCGGTTTATCATATATGGCAAGAAAGAAACTTGAGGATTTTTCAACAGAAGCAGAGATCTGAAGATCAGTTGATTCGGATGATTGTATCTACAATTCGGCTTAAGTTGATGACCTTTCGTTTCAAGAGAACTGTTAATGTTGATGCCCTTATGGCTCGTTGGCAGCTTCCTTTATTTTTGTTTAAGCCGCCTTGATTTTATTGTGTAACTTATCTAGTTTCTGTTTAGCTAGATAGGTTTTGGTGGATAGTGGGCTTGTCACTTATCCATTTAGGGGTTTGGTTGTTGCTTTATAGCTTGTACGTGTTTCTAGTCGACTTGACATTCAGTCATGTCGCCTGTTTTGTAATTGTTTTTGGGTGAATATATATACTAACCGGGGTAACCTTTGTTACCCTCTTACCCAAAAAAAAAAAGAAAGTTGATATCAATGCTAAGGTTTTCTAAAGAAGTGTATTCGTTGTAGGTACGTATCCGCTTGTGAGGCTGCTTGGAGAATATTCTCATTTGACATACATTATAGATTCCCATCTGTAGAAGTCTTGCCATTCCATTGTGAGAATGAATAGAGTATTGTGTATGATGACAAAGCTAATTTGTGCGATGTTGTTACCAATCCAACTGTGAAAATGTCTATGTTCACGGAATGGATGAAATGTAACAGCCTTGATCCATTTGCAAAAACATTATTGTATGTTGACTTTCCCAAATACTACGTCTACATTCGTAAAGACCGGAAATGGAAGTGAAGAAGTAGGCCCTTTGGATCCATTGGTAGAATACATTATGTTCCACCTTCACTTGGTGATTGTTACTACTTGAGGATTTTGTTGAATCATGTAAAGGGACCAACCAGTTCTAAAGACATAAGAACAGTGGATGGCAAGGTGTATGACACATACAAAGACGCATGTTTTGTAAGAGGACTTTTGGATGACGACTAGGAATATGTGAATGCCATCACAGAAGCAAGCAGATGGGCAACCGGAGATTTTTTACGGAATTTCTTTACAATGTTATTATTGTCAAACTCTGTATCTCACCCAACTTATTTATGGTCGCAAACATGGTCTCTTTTATGTGAAGACATTCTGTATAAACAACGCGAGATTACTGAGGTACCTTTACTTCTCAGTACGTATTTACATTTTACTTTATTAATTACTTTAGTTTAATACTTTGTATCTTCATAATAGATTTGATTCTTGATGAACAAGAACTTCAAAAGCTATGTCTAGCACATATTGAGGAATTACTACTTGGCAATGGAAGTACACTCAAAAACTTTCCTGAAATGCCAAGTGTTGATGATGATTATGTTTCAGCATTGAACAACAGATTGATAATAAATGAACTTTCATATGAACGAGTCATTCTACAAAAGGAACTTGCTACTTATTTACAAAGCTTAACTGTTGAACAACATACTATTTATGAAACTGTTATGAAAGCTGTTGCTAACAATGATGGGGGAGTGTTCTTTGTCTATGGCCATGGTGGTACTAGCAAAACATTTCTTTGGAAAACCTTCTCCGCTGCGTTACGATGCAAAGGTGAGGTAGTGTTGAATGTTGCTTCCAGTGGAATTGCTTCACTCTTGTTAACTGGTGGCCGAATTGCTCATTCAAGATTTATCATTCCAATAAACATCAATGAAGATTCAGTGTGTTCAATTGAGCCAAAGAGTGAATTAGCTGCTTCAATCAAGAAAACAAAGTTGATTATTTGGGATGAAGCGCCTATGACACACGAACATTGTTTTGAGGCTCTCGATAGAACAATGAGTGATATTTTACATTCAACACAACCCAATAGTGAAGACAAACTATTTGGGGGGAAAATTATTCTTTTTTATTGTGATTTTAGACAAATTCTACCAGTGATTCCTAAAGGTAACAGAAGCAATATTATCAATTCTTCTTTAAATTCTTATTATATTTGGCAACATTGTCGAGTGCTCAAACTAACTCAGAATATGAGGCTTCGAGTTGACTGCCAACAAACAAATTTGCAAGAAATAAAAGAATTTGCAGATTGGATTTTGAAGCTTGGTGATGGTCTTTTTGGTGAAGAAAATGATGGTGAAACGGATATTGAAATTCCAGAGGATTTACTTATTCATGAAGTAATCAATCCTCTTTCTTCTTCAATTTCCTTCACATATGGTGATTTGAATAATTATGTGGATGATCCACTGTCACCAACAAATGAAATAGTCAATTCCATAAATGAAGAATTATTATGTACCATGGTAGGTGAAGAAAAGATCTATCTAAGTTTAGATAGCGTGTGTGAAACTGATCAAACTTTACACGTTGACATGGCTTTGTTTTCTCCTGAGGTGTTGAACAATCTCCATTTTTCGGGATTACCAAATCATAAATTAGTCTTGAAAGTAAGTGCTCCCATCATGTTGCTTAGAAACATTGACCAGGCAAATGGCTTGTGCAATGGTACACGGTTGCATGTAACAAAACTCGGAAAAACTGTAATTGAAGCAACGATAATCACAGGTACTAATGTGGGACATCATACTTTGATTGCAAGGATGAACGTCGGATAAAAACATACCCGTGAAGATTTTTTGACGCCAATTTCCAGTTTCACTATGCTTTGCAATGACGATAAACAAAAGTCAAGGCCAATCGCTTGAACGTGTTGGTTTATATCTTCCACGTCCAGTTTTTAGTCATGGACAATTGTATGTGGCTGTATCTAGAGTAAAAAGCCGAAAGGGGTTGAAGATTTTGATTTCTGGTAAGGATAAAAAAACTTGGTAAATGCACTACCAATGTTGTTTACAACGAAGTGCTGCAAAATCTTTAATTGGGAGACTCACTTGCTAATTATTTAACATCATTGGTGACAATGTTTTGTAGACAAATATGTTTATGTACAAGTGCTGCTAAAAAAAAAAAATTCCCTTATACCACTTAAAATTTATTTAGTATCAACCATGTTTTGTACATGAATATGGTCATGTATAAGTGTATGCATGACATAATATTCATGTGGTAATTTAATATCGATTAGTTTCAATGCATTTTTCTCTTATGCTTTGTTATTATCCTATATATGTCTTGCCACTTACATAGTTATTTATGAAGACTAATACTTACAATACTAAATGAGACAAAGAATCATATACTTCTAAAAAAATTTGTATTAAATAAAATATTTCCTCACAAAACCATAGCAGAATGTATGTTCCAGAAAATTAAACATAATGTTCCAGAATGTATGAATTAACATTATGTTCCAGAAAATTAAACACTTACCAAACAATAAATTATGAAATTGCAATCACAATATAAACACATAATTCATTGCAAAATATATATATTCCTTTAAACTTAATAATTATATTAATAAAATTGTTGCCGTAAAATTGAAAAGCAAAACGGCAACATTTACAATTTTTCAGTGTCCACTTAAGCAATACCACAAAATATAGATACTAACCAACCATTACGAGGATATTCTTAATATACAATATATCTCATGCGGTAAAATTGAAGAAAACCAGCAGAGACATTACACCCCTAAACAGTGTCATGAAATTACATGTCCATATCAACCATACTAAAATACTTCATCTAGATATACAAAAGATACCAAACAATGGTATGTCTGGTAGTACCATCCTGTAACACCCCGCTAAAGCAGAAACACGGGATGCACAACAAACGTAGTACATAGCACAAGATATATAGATCATAACACAGAACAGAACTTCATATTATAGAATATAATATCACAGAGTACAGGGATTCACCCTTTACAGACCATTGAACATCAGTTTTGTACAAAATGCACCAAAAGACAACAAGTACAACATATGATCTATACATCAAAAGCTGAACTAAACAGAAGACCAACACGGACCACAACGATCCATCCAAAAGATGACCTTTGACCTGAGCGACCATGAACAACCACGGCTGACTACGACCTTCCAGAACGTACCTAATTGCCTGGACCTAAAAAGCATGAGAGTACAAAAGGTCAACTACGAAAGTAGTTGGTGAGATCACAATTCATAGTTCATAAAAGATCAGATCGATAATAACAATTTATAAGTATTCAAAACAGAACATATCCCAAACCATATTGCTTGTATTGAGCTTCCACTATTAAAACCTGGCCCGAACTGAACAACCTGAACAACAATACAAACATAATAACCATGCTCTAACACTAGCATGAAGAACAGATCAAGTAATATGCACTCAAAACGACCCACTAGTCTGAGTGAGGGCTGGCCTACCCTAAATAGCGTTATCCATAAATATCTTTGGTCCAATCATAGAACATATATGATTAAATTAATAGCAGGGAATAAACCGAACTCATGCACTCACATACAATAAGCAATATCACAACCACTGAACAGAAAAGTACATTCAACTAAACAGTTCGTGAAATAAAGTACATTCTGTATATCCATTTAACCCCTGCCCATACAAGGCCTAAATAGATTTACATAATATAACGATATCCATCAAGAAATTACCAGTTCATAACATTACAAAAGATCGGTTTTTCATGCTTTTCAGCCCCGAGCGAAATCAGTTCAAAAACATAAATGGGGCAGTGAACTCACCTGACCAATGACAGAACAAAAGGAACAGAACAATGTACTAAACTAGCACAATTATGCACAAATCAACGAACAGTTCACACGTCTCGAACACCTGTACCTAAATAGAACACAAATGAGGTTAACACCTCACAACGACCCTATGTTTAATAGTTAATGCCTAAGGAAATGCCATCGAAAGTTCTTGACCAAAACTAAACATGTTCGACCATTAAAATCCTTTTTGAACACTTTGGACAACCACAGGGACTATTTTTATAAAATCAGAGAGCAAGTACTAAAAATTAAAAATTACATTTTTAGTCCCCGCGTATATGTTTGACGCGGAAAACATATACGCGTTGACCAGACCGCGTATAACTTGAAATACGTATAAAACCACGTATATAAATGACCACGGATAAGTTTACCGCGCTCCAGAAAAAATACGCTATTTCGAACATTTTTAAAATTAACAAGTCGTTAACCACGTCTAAAACCAACAACGCAGTACTAATATGCGTACAATACTCTTAAACATGCAGAACTTTTACGCGACTCAAAGGACTTCAAACAAATACGCGGTCAAGAACTTTTCAAAATTAACTTCGATTTTGAATGAATTGAACTCGGAAATTGTACAGAAACATTACAATACCTTATTAGAATAAAACCCGAACACGAATTTGAATGTTTCAAGCCTTAACTATGACCGCGTATAAGATTAAGATGAGAGCAATTTCACTAGACAATTTGAACAACAATTGAATGAAATTAGACATAAAAATCTGTTTTGATCAACTCATGCATGAGATTACAGGTGGAATTACCCGAGAAAAACACTTGTTTCCCACTAGAAATCATGCAATTAAAATATAAGTAAACTTAGTGTAACACCCCGCTAAAGCGGAAACACGGGATGCACAGTAAACATAGTACACAGCACAAGATATATAGATCACAACACAGAACATATCTTTATATTACATCACGTAACATAACAGA
>JAOEHQ010033975.1:0-12972 GCA_025447715.1 Asclepias incarnata | reverse complement strand
GCACCTAATTTATTTTTAAATACAAAAAGAAGAATAAATAAATACAAAGATATAAAAAATCATGAACGGGATATAGTGAATCCGTACATCGTACGGGTATTAAGTCTAGTTATCATATATACACATTATATTATATTAATAAAAATATATATTTATTCAATGGATAATTGATGTTTTATTTTAAATATAGAATTAAAAACCTATGAACGTATTTTAAAAAAAGAGGGACGAGTGGACAACAACATTTTTTTTTATTAGTTTTTAATTTAAGTATTTTTATTTTTTAAAAAAGTATACCTCTATTTTTAATGAAATATTATGTTTTTTTTATATTGTTTCACAATTTATGTATTAAAAATATATGAAAAAAGTAAAATAAAATGAAATTTGTGTTAAGTTGGAGGTCACTACTCCCTCCCATTTTGGGTAGTTTGGGTAAGATTTTAGTAGCTTGACATCGAAGGTTTTTATTGGGTAAAAGTTACATGGCAAATTGGGTACATTTGGGTTCATGGTAACTAAAATAACTACACTACTCCTTTTATATCAAACACCTTTACATCAATAACCTAAACTACTCGTCGCCGCCACCACCACCTCCACCAGTCGCCGCCACCACACCGTCGTTGTTATCTATTATCACCGCCGTATTGTGCTGACATCCATGTAACCGATATAGACCAAATACCTATCTGGCTGTCTGTTTACACCAACATTACATGAACTAACATCATGTGTTAAATGAAAAAGCAAAAATATATATAATAAACGAGAAAAAGGGTTAATTTTGTTGGTAGGACCCAATAATATAAACCATATATATATGAAATCCAATCCGACCCGACGCAAACATCGGGAGCAATCACTCCATGCCCATAATACCAACTTACAAATTAACCCCTCCTCCCTCCGTCATACAAATTCCAATTTTTGATCTGAAACAACACGGCCATACATACAAATTGATACATAGAAATTTTATATATGTATGTATATTCGATGTAAATATATATATTACTATATATATATATAAACGCACACCGCATCGTATTTAAAATTAAATGGCATCGGAGAAATTAATGCCATCAGGAGGGAGTGGTTCTCGTTACGCAATAATGCAATCCGAACCTTCGTCGTCCTTCTTCAATCTTCAAAACCCACCGGAAGCTAGCCGCATTTTCGATGAGCTTCCTAAGGCTACAATCGTTCAAGTTTCTCGTACTCATGATGCCGGTGATATTAGCCCCGTCCTTCTTTCCTACACTATTGATTTCCAATACAAACAGGCACCCACCCTATTTTTCATATCATATTATACATACATACATACATCCTTAGTGTTATAAATCACGTCTTATTAATTATGTAATTCTGTCTAATGTATATCCCTTTTTTTTTTTTTCTTTTCTAAGTTATTGAATCACCAAATTCCAAGCTGATATATATATATATATTAGTATTAATATTAATATGTTAGGGGTGTGAGTTATTTTGAGAACCTGTAATCCTGATAATTGATCTTAAAATCATAAAATTTCATCTAATTCATTAAAACACTTTTATCTCAAAAACCGTACATCGTTAGACAAAAAAATATAGCTAGTTTTAAAATTTCGTCATTTTTCAGTAGAGAGGTCATCCGATATACTTTTTACGTTATTATTATTATTATTATTTTACACATGTGCAAGTTATGTACCATACACATGTGTAAAATTAAGATATTTAAATAAAATTAATTCATTTACACATGTGCAAGTTAGCTATACGCCTATACCGTCGCCACTGGAGACTGTGATTCGAAGCGGATTTCGTTCTTAAGGGTATTAATAAATGGTAGCTGGTGGGGTTGATAGGTCAGGTCATAGGGGAGGGGTGATCGGTGATGGGGTGATCTACCTGACGGGCTCCGCCCTTAGTGGATATGACTCCGCCATGGACTGACGGGCTCCACCTTTAGCCACCATGGCTCCGTCATGGATTGACGGGCTCTGCCCTTAGCCGCCATTGTTGTGCAGATATGATCATTTAGTAATTTACATGTGAAAGCAAATGTTTTACACATGTGTAAATATACAAGTACAAAAAAAAATGAAAATTAAAAAGCCGTCAAAAGTATATCGGATGACCTCTCTAATGAAAGAGGACGAAATTTAAGACTACCCATATATATATTTTTTCGTCTAACGATGTACAGTTTTTGAGATAAAACATTTTGAATGAATTAAATGAAACTTATCGAGATCAATGACCAGAATTGGTTCATTTTTTTTTTTTAAAGGGTTTTTAAATAACCCTTACTCTAGTATGTTATACATAAATATATTCATTGTTTTGATTTTTTTTTTTATAATGTGTGTACTAGTTCAAGTGGCAACTTGTGAAGAAGGCTTCACATGTATTTTATTTACACTTTGCATTGAAGAAACGCGCCATTATTGAAGAAATTCATGAAAAACAAGAACAGGTGAGTTATTATTATCAGGGTTACGTGTTTGAAAATTAATGCCAAAGTCTATTTTATGTACCATTCTTAGAATACTTCCATTGTTGATATCCGACTTTCAGATATTACTATTATATATGTATCTGATGATGCTTTTGCTCACAAGACATTGATGACACGAGAAAATTTATACGGATACGCATAACTTTAGACTAAAGTTGAATACATTTTTAAACACTTATCCTTTATAATTACGGCAAATTATTTGGAAGTGAAACCATTTACATACAATAACAATATTTGAAAGTTAGATGCACATAATAGAACCATTCTAAGTTGGATGCGCATAACTTAATTTAGACTAAAGTTGAATACATTTTCAAACACTTATCCTTTATAGTTACGGCAAATTATTTGAAAGTGACACCATTTACATACAATAACGATATTTGAAAGTTAGATGCACATAATAGAACCATTCTAAGTTGCATGGGTATAACTTTAGACTAAAGTTGGATACATTTTCAAACACTTATCCTTTATAATTACGGCAAATTAAAGCTATTCATGGTCTTTTTTTTCTTGAAGGTTAAAGAGTGGCTTCATAACATAGGAATAATGGATCATGCAGCGGTTGTTCATGATGATGACGACGATGAACCTGATGATGATCTAACACCGACGGCAAACAACGAGGAAAGTGTCAGAAACAGGTGATTGCTGAATAGCTTGATTTTATTTCAGGGAGTGATAGTTTATCCTTTCTTGCTATATTGATTATAGTTCTTACAGGTGATTTTTTGTTCAGAGATGTTCCATCAAGAGCAGCATTGCCAATGATTAGGCCGCCACTTGGCAGACAACATTCCATGTCAGACCGTGCCAAGACAGCAATGCAGGGGTATTTGAACCATTTTCTTGGCAACTTGGATATTGCAAACTCAAGAGAGGTAAATTTCTTGGCGGAATGTGAACATTGTTTTTAAATCTTGTTACTAATGCATATGGAAGACGTTTAATTCAGGTTTGTAGGTTTATGGAGGCTTCAAAGTTATCTTTTTGTCCTGAATATGGATCTAAACATAAAGAAGAATATGTGTTTGTGAAACATTTACCAAAAATTCCAAGCAGTGGTGACAGTAGATTATGTTCCATTTGTCCTTGGTTGAACTGCTGTAATGACAATTGGCAACAGGTATTACTTTTTATACTCTTAACTTTAGTAATGTCGGTATCTATTTGTGTGTTCATTATTCCCATATGTGCAGGTTTGGGCTGTTTTGAAACCTGGATTCTTGGCCCTTCTAAAAGATCCATTTGACAAAGACCCGTTAGATATCATTGTTTTTGATGTTCTACCTTCACCACATGGGACCGGAGAAGGTAGAGTGGCATTAGCAACTGAAGTTAATGATCGTAACCCCCTACGCCAATCATTTGAGGCAAGTATAATAGGACTTTTCAACATGCATTATCAGAATGACATAGCAGAATTATCACCTATGTATCTTTTTGTACCTTGAGAATGATGTTAGGTATCAAGTGGGAACAGAAGAATAACAATCAGAAGTAGAACTAAAGCTAAAGTTAAAACCTGGGTGGCTGCAATCAATGATGCGGGCCTTCGGCCTCCTGAGGGTTGGTGTCACCCTCATCAGTTCGGGTCATTTGCTCCACCTCGAGGCTTGATCGATGATGATAGTCAGGCTCAGTGGTTCGTTGATGGTAGTGCTGCTTTTGAAGCAATTGCTTTAGCAATTGAAGAGGCAAAATCAGAGGTTCTTAATCAAAGTTAGTTATATTCTCCGATTAATCATCATTAGGCAGTTCAAAACATTCTTCAATGTGGGTTTCATGCAGATTTTTATGTGTGGCTGGTGGCTGTGCCCCGATCTTTACTTGCGACGTCCTTTTCATGCCAATGCATCATCTCGCCTTGATAGTTTACTGGAGGCAAAAGCCAAGCAAGGGGTTCAGGTAGGATGCCGGCTCGTTAATCTATATATAACCATTAGCTAACATCCTCACTTTTGGACAAGCAGGATGCTACATCAGCATTCTTATATTGATGATGTCCCACGTCCGAATAAATGTAACATATACATTTATAAAGATAAAAAGTCTATCAATGTTGTTGTTGTTGTTGTTGAGAAGTTAAGTTGAGGGAATTATCGGCAGAAATTGAGACACTACGATGTGTTTTATGGTATGCCCTCATTTTTAATGCAGATTTATATCCTGATGTACAAAGAGCTTGCTCTTGCGCTTAAAATTAATAGCTTTTATAGTAAGAAAAAGCTAGCTGCTCTTCATGAGAATATCAGAGTTTTACGTTACCCTGACCATTTCTCTAGCGGTGTCTATCTATGGTAAGCATTTACATTATATGTTTTTCTTTCTCTTCATTTTCTGGTTCTTGCTGAACTTTGATAGTCAGAAACTAATTACTTTATTTATGGCAAAATATAGGTCCCATCATGAAAAATTAGTGATTATTGATTATGAGGTTTGCTTTATTGGTGGACTTGATCTTTGCTTTGGTCGTTATGACTCATATGAGCACAAGGTCGGTGATCACCCTGCTATGATATGGCCTGGAAAAGACTATTATAACCCAAGGTAATTTGTTTTATGTTATTCGTATATGAGTCAGTTCACTCATTATACCATTAGCGATGAGCATTTTGACCCATTTATTTATGAATAGGTTGATCTGGGTTGTGACTTATCTCAAACGTGTCGGATGGGTCAAATTAAAGTTTCTTGCGGATAGGGACCCGGTGAAATGTGTTGAAAGTCACCCAAAGTTTGATTTTAACGCATATAACCTCCGATATTGTTTCATTCAAAAATTAGGTATCATTATTGTTTACGGGCCAACCTGGCTCGTTTCGACCCGTTAAATACGTGACCGGTTATGACCTATTACCCACTTCACCTATTTTGCCACCCTATATAATATCTATACTAGGCAGGTCCTGATGGTATAATAAGTTGATCCCGATTTACAGGGAATCGGAACCTAATTCGTGGGAAGATACTATGAAAGATGAGCTGAATCGTGAAAAATATCCTCGTATGCCTTGGCATGATGTCCATTGTGCCTTATGGGGACCACCATGTCGTGATATTGCTCGACACTTTGTTCAGCGTTGGAATTATGCAAAGGTTTATGTATTTTTCATTAGAAGTCCCCTTTAAGGCCAAGTTGTTAATTTATTATTCTTGTTATTTTTTCAATTATTAGTTTATTACTGTTATTGTGATTCTTTTTGTCTGATCTGGTTATTGATTTAAATATTCTAGAGAAGTAAAGCTCCAAATGAGCAAACAATTCCGCTGCTTATGCCTCAACAACACATGGTTATCCCACATTACATGGGTAGTAGCAGTAAAGAAGAAGAAGAAGGAGAAGAAGAAGAAGAAGGAAAGCCAGAAACTGTAGACACACCACGAGTAATCAACAGAGAGGATTCTTTTCCCTCTTTATCTACATTTCAAGAAATTCCGCTATTAATTCCACAAGAAGCCGAAGGCCTTGAAGCTTCTAGTGGACATTTAAAACAGAATGTGGCTGCTAAAGCCCACAATTTTCATGGCCAGTCAAGCAGGCCGCCACGGGCTCCTTTTTCTTTTCGAAAATCCAGATTCGTTGCCGACACACCAATGACCGGGTTTGTGGATGACCAAGACACCTCAAATCTCAAGCACAGGAAGTCCATTAAATCTGGCGATAGAGATTGGTGGGAGACTCAGGAACGAGGTAACTTGGTTGTTTCAGCAGATGAAACAGGACAGGTTGGTCCTCGTGTCACATGTCGATGTCAGGTCAGCTTTAATTCTTTGGCATATGTTGTTAATAATGGGTTTAATTTTAATGGGTCAAATGGGGAGAGTGTAATATAAATTAAATCGGAAAACGTTAAATGGGTCAAGTTAGTCAAATGGAAACGGGGAGAACGTCACCAAAAATATATATTTTTAATTTACAAAACGTCTTAAATTCTTGTAGGTTTTTCTAATGATAGCCTTAATTGTCTTTAAGATGTTACCACAAGTTTCAATGGTTGGACATTATGGTCAGATATTTTAGGTGGTTCATGCCATAACATTTTATTAACAACTCTTATAGATGTCATTAGCAAAACCTCTTATTTATTTCTCACGTTATTACTGAGATAGTATAATTTTGTTAGTCATATTTGACGTATTAATTATATCCAAATACTTCGTTTTGATCTGTTAGTCGGACCCGTTCCTGTTTTGCCATCTCTAAGTAGGGACTTGATCATATAGTTTACTGAGATATTCAATTTATAGGTTATAAGGAGTGTGAGTCTGTGGTCGGCCGGAACAAGTCGAGTTGAAGACAGTATTCACAATGCTTATTTTTCCCTAATTGAGAAAGCAGAACACATGGTTTACATCGAGGTATGCCATAAAGGCATAAACTCATCCATTCTGTTTGCGAGTCTTTTTGATAGTTGGCATATGCAGATGCATTTAGTAAAGGCGATCTCCAAATACGCAGGAAAAAAAAAGCTTCTTTCCAGAATATTCTTTCTCCAGATCTTTTCATATCCAACCATATGCTCCAAAAAAATTTACACTAATTTCACTTGTTTTGCAAAACCATCAATTAAATTAAATGTAATTAATAATAAAAACTTAATTTACTAATGGCAGTCACTAATAATTAAAATAATAGATTAAATCTTTGAGGAATGATTAGCGTTTTTCTATATTTGGAAGTTCTCCATATATGGAGTAATGGTTGGAGATGTCAGATGAGTTTCTTCTTCTTTTATCTTCCATAATTCCAAACTTGGAGATGGAGAAGATTATGGAGCAAATTTGGAGATGGCGTAGCCAAGTCATGTTGCTGATATATCTTTTAATTTGTGTAAATTGTGCGCAGAACCAATTTTTCATCTCGGGTCTTTCTGGAGATGAGATCATACGAAACCGTGTATTGGAATCTTTGTACAAGCGTATCCTGCGTGCGTATAATGAAAATCAGTGTTTTAGGGTCATCATCGTTATACCCTTATTGCCTGGATTTCAGGGTGGACTAGATGATGGTGGTGCGGCATCTGTAAGAGCTATTATGCACTGGCAGTATCGTACAATATCAAGAGGTCCCAATTCTATATTGCATAAACTCTCTGATCGTCTTGGTCCCAAAGTTCATGACTACATATCTTTTTATGGTCTCCGGGCTTATGGTAGAATTTCTAATGACGGGCTTGTGGCCTCCAGCCCGGTATCATTTTAAACCCGCTACTTCTAAACTACTTCACCTCATTTAGGTTTCTTGCTTTAACTATTTGAATTGTTCTCACTACCAATGTTATGTGGCTACCAGAGGTAGCAACTTTGACCCATTTACTTGTGAACTATGGATTTGTGTTGTGTTTTATCTTAAATGGGTTACTTAATAAAAAACTTACTTTGGAGAATGGGTCAAACTGATTGAAAGCCACCCAAAGTTCATTTCTAATGCGTACGACTTCCTGAATCTGTTTATTCAAAGATTTAGATTATCATTGTAATTAAATTGCTATGATCTCATCATTAACACATTCATTATGTATAAAAACAGCTTTAAAGTAATAGACAGTAAAGTGGGTTGACCAGCTTGACCTGTATAAAAATTTATGTTTCAACCTGAATCCATTTAGCACCGTTATTCAATCCACCTGACTTGACCATCTTGACCAGCTGCCCCATCTAGGGGTAGCTGGTGAGGATGATAGGTCATAGGGGTGATCGGTGATGGGGAGATCTATCTGACGGGCTCCGCCCTTAGCCGCCATGGGATTTCTTTGAAGTTGGAACATCCTATACTTATTGAAGACAAAATGATAGACCTTTGACCTGGTCTACATAATTCTGACGATCTTGTTCCTGTGCATGTATACTTATTGGTGATCTCCTACTGCAGGTATATGTGCATAGTAAGATAATGATAGTAGATGATAACACGGCCCTGGTTGGGTCAGCTAACATCAATGACAGGAGTTTACTTGGATTACGTGACTCTGAGGTAATTTGTGCGTATATGAAAGGCTTGATTCACATCATGTTTTATTTATAACAATTCAAATGGGTAAAACAAAGTTACAAAAGAACTGGGTTAAGCAGTCCAAAGTCACTTAGAGTAAATTTACTTGCTGTTTTTCTTTTATGCAAGAAAATAGATTGTTACTTATTTGAAGTAATAAAATTTTTTGTTATCATTAATGATACTTTAGTTATTAAAATAAGCTAAAACTTCTGGACAATCAGTGTTTCCGGTCAAGCCAATCCCAACAGTAAACCTTTTTGCCCATTTTGACCCTTTTCCACCTCTGGCATCGTTTTTTATGCTGATGGCTTTTGAACATGCTTCAAAGTTTGTATATAATGTTTCTTTTCCATCATTCCTTGTCTTTATTGTGAAGACAGTAATCGGCATACTTCTTAGCTTAAGATATTGTATAAATACTCAGATGAATGGCAGAAATCAATTAATGCACATGAATATCAAAGTTTAGTTTTGTAGACTAATTGCACTCCTGCTCAAGGACAAACCGTTCTTGATGAAGTATCATGTTCGATGACTTGACGTACAACACCTACTAATTGGGATCTCATATACACCTATACTATACATCAAAATTCCAAGACACTACAGCCCATTGGCACTATATCTACTAACTCACATATCAAATCTATATACATCTCAACAGTCAACCAAATCTCATACCAAAATTCTGCAATAGCATCTCCAAAGTACCAATCCCAGCAAACTATTTCCAGAACCTGCTCATCACAGCCCCTCCAAAACATGTTTCACGCAGCATGTTGCTTTGAATAATAAAACTAGTCATCTCCATCCAAATCAGTATCCATTAAGTCATCTCCCAGTTGTTTTTTAACTCATCACTAGCCCTGCAACTTTTAAATTTAAGAGTCAGAAGTCTAAGTTTGACAAATACACCTTTTGATATGAACATTTTAATTTAGTTTAAGACTATTTGTACAGATTGGAGTACTTATTGAAGATAAAGAAGTTGTGGAGTCTTATATGGGCGGGAACCCATGGAAGGCTGGAAAGTTTGCCTTGAATCTTCGTCTTTCATTATGGTCTGAGCATCTTGGTCTTAACAGTAGTGAGGTTGTTCTTATTTCTGTACGATACTTCTTCATATTGTAATAATATGATCTTATGATTGTGTTCTATTTTTCTAGATTTATAAAATAGCCGACCCGGTGATTGATTCTACCTACAATGAGATATGGATGGAGACTGCAAAGGTAAAGATATTCGGTTTATGTTATTCTCCAACCTATCAAATTAAGCTATTACTGTCAAATTGGTAAAAAGTTGAATAAAACCTCCTGAATCAATTTTCTTTTAGAATTAGATTACTTATGAAATAGTTTGTAATCATAAATATGATGCCAATTATCTATAAAAAGAAATGAGCGAATTTTTGGAAATGGTCATGGGAAGAGAGTTTCGGGTCAACTCTAATTTTTGGAAATAGTTATGGGATTTCTCACAAGATTGAAAGGAAAACAAAATTTTCAGATTTCATTCTTACACTTTTCTATCGACAGGCAAATACGATGATCTACCAAGATGTCTTCTCTTGCATCCCTAATGATCATATACATTCCAGGTACTATACACACACACAATTGTTTTTCTTTTATCAGTTTAGTCCTGGTCTGTAAGTTTCATTTCATTTACAAGCTTTGTAAACTGATACACAGAGCGTCTTTGAGGCAATGCATGGGCGAATTGAAGGGAAAACTAGGGCATACTACCATTGACCTGGGAATAGCTCCAAAGAAGATGGAATCATATCTAGATGGAAAAGTCACGGGCACCGATCCAATGGCTAGATTAGAGGGTGTGAGGGGGCACCTTGTTTCTTTCCCCATGGATTTTATGTGCAAAGAAGATTTGAGACCGGTGTTCAAAGAAAGTGAGTATTATGCATCACCACACGTTTTCCATTAAACAGCCATGCTGCCAAGTAATCAGAAAGCCGTTTTTGTTCCTTTCTTGCATGTTTCGGGTTTCTGGGAATTAGATAGAAAAACATAAGAGCCATGCTGCACGTTTTTGTTCATTTTGGATTTGGATTTAACTGTATAGAGCCCATTCATTTATAGAGATACCTCCACCTATTTGATCAGAGGTGACTCTATTATGGGTTTCATCTTTCTTTTCCTGAATCACACAACCACTTGTACATGTATCTCAATGGAAAAAAGAAGAAAAAAAAAGAGGTATAAGGAAAATGATTACTGTCAGATATTACTGATGCATGAAAATGTGGAAGCTGTAAATGGATACGCAACTAAGCAGTACACCATGTTGGCTTGGAGAATGGATATCATTGCCTTGTCAGACAGACATTTATTGGCGCCATTTCCTCTACCAATTCTGACCAATTTTTTTCCGGTTGTTGCAACTTACAACTATATATACACAGCAGTGGCGGAACCAGGAATGAAAGTGGCCCGTAGCATCCTTGTATCGGCGTAAATAATGATAATGACCATATTGTTACAAGTTTTAGCGATTTTTAAGGTTTTGTGGCTATTATTAACGATTTTTATGAGTTTCTGGCACTTTGGTAGTTTCCATTTCTCATTTAGTTGCACAAATGTGTCTTTATGAGTTGTATTGTTAGGATAATCTTTTGAAAGTTTAAAGTTAGTTACATTGATCGGTATCTCATATTTGTTTGACCCGTAGCACCAATAAAGAATACATCATGTTTCAAAAAAACTTACACTACATAGATCTGACGAACCCGTAGCCCGGGCTATCCCTAGGTTGTATGTGGTTCCGCCTATGATACACAACACATCTTTTTTCATATACAACAGTTTTACGCTTAACATAGTTTTACAGTATGCATTAAATTGCTTGTACATGCTTTAAATGACATAAAAAAGAAAGAAAAAAAGACAAAAAAAGTTTTGTGCTCATCACCTCTCTTACCGAAAAGGCATGTAGTTTTACTAGTTTGTTGAGAAATAACACTGTTAGAAGTGAGATAGGATTATAATGGTTTTAAATATTAGCCTAAAGCAACATGATAACATTGTACGGTTCTAGTTCTTGAGAAAGGGTCAGTTGGATACTTGGATCCGGCCAAAGGATCATGATTTCTTATTCGTTTTAAATTTTTTGATAACAGGATTATTTAATCTTACATGGAGTTTCATGAGGTATGACAAATTATAATTAATCCTATGTGCAACTATCATTAGCTTAATTGTCATTCCTAGAAAATCTAGATTTATTTTATAACAAAAACAGTTTTGAATTTGAATGTTAAAATTTTTAAATTGTGAGCAATTTGTGGCATTGTTTGATATGTTGTTTAAATTTCTTATACTTTACTTTTTATTTGATCTCACTCTTATACCATCTCCAATGTTACACATTGAAAATTCAATTTTCAACTTCAACGTCAACAACATACTGAACAACTTTTACCTCCGGTTGTACACATTGAAACACCGTTATGTTAATGGTGCTTAGTGTATCCAACGAATAAATCATCCTTTAACTTCATATTTTTCAAACATTCTCTCCATTCGTTGAATTCCACTCCACTCCACTTTTTATTTTATCTTTTTATTTTGCGTTGATGTACGTTATGCATAATTTTAATTTTTAGTTGATGATTCTACAAACTATATTTTCCATCTATGGTTGTCTATATTTTAGTCTTACATACCCGCCTATATATGATCGAATGTAGTGTATGTGTATGTATATATTATATTATATTATGAGGGTGTCTCAGTGTCTGAAAGAACAAAGCGAGGAAGTTGGTTGGATGGGGAAGAATTTATGCATCAAGTTATGCATTGTAACACTAAAATGATCAGGCAAGAGTTCTATAGGTATTTTGCTCCGAAGTAAAATCACCTATAATTGTATAAAATATAAATACTAAATCTGAAAATTATTTAATGATTTTATCATGTAAAACACAACATCAAGATTTTAGAAATGTTTTTGCTTGCTAGAATAGAGATATGTAACTAGTTATGTATATCATTTTTTTTTATTACATACTTCTCCCATTTCAAAATTATTATCTTCAAACAAGAATTACATAATTTAAAAAAAAAATAAAAAAATACAATTATTACGTTGTGTCACCAGTAGCATTTAATATTACCATATAAATGTTTTTTGAATGGTAAAATTTAAATTTGAATAATTATTTTGAGACATATCAAAGTAGAAAAATGATGTATAAATTTGAGACAAAGGGGTAATAAATACATCGTGACCTTATACACTGTATCACCAACTTTGTGTAGCTTTTATTCATCTATTAAAAGTTCTTTTGTCTTTTCCAAAGGGGCGTGTTATAGACAACCTTTTTTGCTAATTTTTTAGTGTAAAAAGGACGAATTTTGTCCTTTTGATAAAATTTAAAATTTAAAAGTTAATAATATTTTAATATATTAATTAGTTATTTGAAATTTGCGTTATATCCTCA
>JAOEHQ010033953.1:0-12973 GCA_025447715.1 Asclepias incarnata | reverse complement strand
CCAGACTTTAACAACTCAATCCGACCAAACCAATCCAAGTAGCCCGGTTTGGTCCGGTTTTAACGGTTTGACGGTTTGATGAACACCCCTAGCGTGCATAAAATTGTTGTACTTTTATCATAAAATTAAGGAGTGGCTTTTTATATGAAAAATACAACCTTTTTATTCATGTTAGTCATTAGAAAAATACAAATACTTTTGATCAAGTTTTGTTGAAACTAAGTTCCACCGCTAGCTATGTGTTACTTTTCTTGGTGTAATATTCAAACCTAATTATAATTTCTCACTTTCAAGTTTCAAACCATCACCAAATGGTCAAGTAACAAGGAGACCTGTTTTTTAAAAGTATGAGGTTTGAGTCTTATATTATGCATATTTAGGGGTGAACAAAGGTATTTAATTTCCATCTATAGTAGGTCTGAGTGAGTTTTCCCTTTCAGATCTCTGGATGATAGGGGTTTCTTATCGAAGGGTTTAAATTGAGAATCTATTCTGCGATGAGGCTCTCTAACACGGATCTGACTAAGTCAACGTATATAAGACCTTCTGACATTCACGAGTAACTTACACCTTAATAATAATAATAATAATAATAATAATTATCACTCCCACTTTTAAATGAGATGAGATTTCTATAATTTGGCCCGGTCTCGAGCCCGGCCAAGAATCATGCTCGAACTTTGCCCGGTTTGTCAACTTTTACATGTAACTATATATTTTTATCTTAGATTAAAAGCTTGATATTTGATATAGCATAACTTTTAAACGACTGCATATAATTTATGCTATTTAGATGATACCTTCTTGTTTTTTTTTTAATCATGGGTATTCTACTTGTTTTGCGAGCAGACTAATCCTAAGGGCTGACTCGTTTTGCGAGCCCAAAATCAGAGCAGATAAATCTCTGTGGTCACTATTCTTGTTATGTTTTTTATACATAAAAATGATACATATTTTTCATAATACTTTTATTTTTTTATTTTTTTTACAAATGATATAAACTTTGATTGATTGAAAACATGAAACTCGTAAGTCATGAAGATTTATATCATCTTCTTCCGGCTTTAAAAATCACAATAGATAGATTTCATATGAATGAGATCATAGTCACATGGATCGCGGTACAGTTCAATATGCGAAACGAAAACTGTTACGCGGTTGGTACATCTCTAAAATCCGGTACGAGGGGGTGGGGGTAGGTTTATTCGGAACGTCAATTAGGTACGCAGTACGGTGTACCATATTCGGCACGTGAATTCGGTACAAAACATATTAACAACCAAAATTTATAATAGAAATTTCTTGTTCATACTAAAATTCAAAAGCTTTTCATAATCAAAATTCATACATAACATAAACTTCATAAAACTAATCAGTGCAAAACATATTAACAATCAAAATTTATAATAGAAATTACTTGTTCATACTAAAATTCAAAAGCTTTTCATAATCAAAATTCATAACATAACATAAACTTCATAAAACTAATCTAGCCTTTGTCTTTTTCCTTTTCCTTGGCCATTGAAATGTATTAGTGAAGTATGTATGATATGGAATAGTTTTTGTGAATCAATATAATAAGATTGTTACATCAATTTATAGACTCAAAGCCAATAGATAATAGATAACTAGAAATAATGAAATAATATTCGCGCAATGCGCATTGATCAATGGTTGAAGCTAAAAGGCGATGGTGTCCGGCAATCGGTTTCGCCTACTGCCGCCTCTGAATTGTCTAACACATGTATATAAAAATTGTATTTTTTGTTATTGATAAAAATATATATAAATAAAAGTTGTTGTGTAAATCTATATATATATATATATATATATATATATATAATATAATATATAATATATAACTTAAACATTAAATAATAATTAAGTTAAAAATGGTAATATTTAAAAATTTAAAATTTAATACACTATGTAAATGCTTTATAAGGTAATATAGATATGGTATATATTTGAAGACATCCTATTAATTTAAACAAGCCCAATTGGCCCGATCCTTTTCATATGACAACCAAATCAAAAAAAGGTCGGCCATATTTTCATATTTTTTTGGGTAAAGGGATACCACGTTTAAACTTTTATACCAACAACAAACATTACAGTACAAACCAAGTAATGTGGCTGCGTGCCACATTAATTTCTTACATGACAGGCCAGAAACTAGCTATCAAGCAAACAAGTATAATAAAACCTATTACAAGCTAATATAAGTAAAACAGCAATTGTAATAGGAAGAGGGCCATTGGTCACGTTGCCGCTAATGGATAATCCTCCCCAATTCGAACCAAGCTTGGCAGATTCCACCTCTCTAGCAAGCTATGAGCAGTAGTAGTTTCCTTGAATTTGATGGAAGCTAACCGAAGTCTAACATTCTCCACAATTGTGTTTTTGAGCTGAACAGGAGACCGAGTTTTGTTTGTGAACATACGCGCATTCCGTTCTTGCCAAACATAGTAGCATGCAGCCGCTAATACGAGCCTTCCAATGATACTTCTGATAGAATTACTCTTGGACCTGTTAATCAACACAGCCACAATATCATCCCAAACAAATGAGATAGCGTCCATATCTGCCAATCTGCCATACTTCTGATAAGGATCCAAACTTGAGACGAGTAGTCGCATTCAAAGAACAAATGGTCATGAGAATCGGGACCTGTTTTACATAAAGAACAACAAACAAGATTAAGATTAACAGCCCCTCCCACATCCCAAGGTTTCAATCTGTCATAAGTCTTCAGTTTCCGCTTTAAGACGAGCCATATTTTCAAATTAAATACACTGAAGATTATTTTTGGATCTGGTACGACGGCTCATCAGCATCGGTACGACGTTCCAAGTTAGTTCGGTACGTGTTCTTCAGGCAATTAATCCGATAATTCCACAAAACGGGAACGCCTCAATTTCACGTTCTAGATCGCGAACCAGCCACGTTTGGTATGATTTTGTACCGCATTTCGGTACGATCGTTTTGGATCGAAAAACGCAGCTGAGTTTCCGTTTCCTGTGACTATGAATGAGATATCGTAAAAAATATGTATTGTATTTGTGCAAATTTTAATTTGATGTATTCTTAAAGTTAGTGTATAACTTTAAAATATTGATCGTAATATTAAGACTGTACGACTCATTTAAAGCAAATTTATAAAAGTGATTTGCCAAATTAATAAAAAAAAAAACACCAATTTTTTTAGTTATATTGTATGATCTTTATAGCATGCATCAACATTTTTACGACTGTAATGCAAAAATATGGCGAGATTTGATTTCTGTTGTAAAACAACCTTGATCTTAAATCAACAAGTATTATTGATAATTGAATAGTATGTAGATAGAATAGACGATTCCATGTGGTGGTATCCGTTCAGGTATACTAACCTTGGTGCACTAAAACTTTGCAAGGTGGTTATCATACCAATACGGTATAAGGGATTAAGGGATTCCTTCCGATTTATTTCGTGAATACTCGGCGTGTACATTTTTGTACAGAATTGTTAAAATTTTTGGAAACCAACTTACTAAATGGCTGCATATACGTAAAAATATGGCTGCAGCTTTATATGGCATATTCAATATATTTGATTCAATAATAATCCTAAAGATTATCAAAATTATTGGGAAGTATCAAAAGTGCTTGAAATCTAACATAATACTTTGGTAAACATATTCAAAATGATAGACTGAATCCATGAAAACTCCTACACCCATGGTTTCTTAAACCGAAACAGAGCAGAAAAACTAAATGAACATAAACAAGAACGAAGAGCGATCAAAATCTCAAAGTCAAACCAATGCAATAGAATGATGGATCGTTGACGAGTAGTGGTTAAGCACGAATACCCCTATTCAGATTGACCATGTGAGAGCCATCCATATGACTGCCCCTAGCCATTGAACCACCCTGATAGTTACGCCCCGATGCTCCATATGCAGCATCATGATACATGCGCTCTGATACCCACCTCTCGACTGATTACCCCGATCCCTCTGATAGCTCTGTCCTGGACTAGATGTCCTTGCACCACCATACCCTGACCCTGACCGTCCACTATTGCTCCCTACTCGTCCCTGTGAATAATTCATGTTATCTTGCCATTTGTTACCACCATCAACTGCTGCATAGTCCTGTCCCTCACTCCTAGTTGGGAGATTCTCCAATCCACCTCCACCAAACCTCGCCTTTGTGGCCTGTTCATTGCTCTCTGCAAAAACTGAGAGCTTTTCAGTCAACTGGAAAGCCGAACCCTGTAGGCGACTATGTTCAACCACATCGAACACAATGGATTGTGTCGGTTGGTCCCAGGTTGCATGAAGCTCATCATTGATCATCATTTTGCTCACGGTACAATGAGCCTGATACTCCTTAAGATCAAACATTTTTGAAAGCTCGTCAAGTTTTAAGGTCCCATAGCACGATGAATAAGTAAAAAGATAGGTTCTTAAAGCTTCTTCTTTGATCTTGTCTTTCAACATTTGTAGGACATTTTCACGATTCTTAAAGAGTCTCCAGACATCGAGTGAGATGATGACTTCAAGGGATTTCTGGTAGTCGCCCTTGCTAAAAGCTCTAGTGGCTGCCATATATGACGTGGTCCCTAACATTTTCAGGTGGCCCGGTGAAGGTTTCCCTCTCACTAGCTTCAAGTAGCCTTCGAAGGGTCTTGCTTATGACTCTGCACCTAGGGTCGTGGCTGTTTGCAGCCATGTTTGGAACCTCGAGAAGCATAGCACAGATTAAATGAACGGCTTTCAGAAGTTCGAGATTGATGTGCATGTGGTATGGCATTTGCCTTCTCCTTTCAGAGAAACAGATTAGTATCAAGACTTGTCAGATATCAACAATCATAGTAAAATCTGAGAGGAAAACATGAAATACATAGAAAATGCAAGATCATAGTTGTAAATCAACAATAATGATACCAGTTTATCGTGGTAAAGTTGTAGCAACGTTATGTTTTAGCGTAAACGCAGGTTTATAAATGAATGCCGAGTTATTTAGGCATATTAACGGTTATAATCAGAAATTATGTTATCTATTAGCTTTTAACTGTTATACTATAATACTACTTCATATTTGAAAGTTTACATTCACAAGTTCCCTGCATATATGCAATCCAACAACATAATTTAGTCAGTTGGTAGACAAAATTACCTGTTCAGGAGTCTTCTCATGATATCGATTTTGAGAGACACCTTGTGCAAGCAATTCTTTCACCCTTCCACCTGCTGCATATAACTCAGAAAGGCATCCATGTCCTTCCGTAATAAGGCCAGCTCTAAACGCACACAACCCAAGCCGAGCCATTGATCTGTTAAACAATATCTGAGTTGAAATGTCCATATGCTGAACATTATCCTGCAAATGACTCGTAAGCAACAAATCCCGAGATGTTGAAAACTCATCCAAAATTGCATGGTGGTAAATATCACAGAGCATTGCACGGGCAATTGGTTCTTTCATCCCCATTCTTGTAAATGTGAGTAAGTAACATGTTCATCAGTTCCTTACTACTTTCTGGGAAAGTCGATTTTCGTGTCACTATTTCAGGAGTGTTTACACATGGAGGTGGGCCCGATTCTCCTTCACAACTTTTGATCCTGTAACTGAATCTTCTCCACTCTTTACAACATCAGACTGCTCGGACAACTTCCGCATCGCATCATATACTTCTTGAAGGTTTGTGATACACAAGTTCAACAAGCTTTAGCGCTACCTTTGCTGCAGCTTTGTGATCCCCGACACGTTCAAGATATTCTTGAACATTTTGCGCAAGCACAAAAAACAATGGTTCATCACGTAGCCTCTCGACATACTCACGAGTATGAGGATCGATGCTCTGCAGACCGTTAAAGAATTCAACATCTAATTTTTCGAGAAAAGCTGCCTTGTTTCCCCAAATATGAATACTGTCCTTAAAGTTTGCGCCTTTTTGGGTCTCGTTCTCATCGGGCTCCACTGAGTCATCAACTAGAATATTTGGATACTGGGCCAAGATATCAAGTATTAAAAGCATGTTCTGCACACAATTCTTCCATACACTAATAGGCATGTCGCCAGTAAGCCCAATGTTAACATCAAACTGTGCAGACACAACACTGAATAAAATCTCAAGCTTTTGAGCAGGTAACTGCTCAACAAGCTCAAGCTTTACCGTCCCCTTTCTACCACGACCACCAACAATCTCTTTAAACTTCTTGTTCACTATATCCCAAGTGACCTGACTCGGATCCTTAAACTGCTTTTCCATTAACTTATCTTTTTATTCATCATTTTCTACCATCCTGGTTCATCCTCATCCTTCTCCTCAGTGTCATCATATTCTAACCCCGACTCCTTATCCACTTGATTTGGGTCGACATCTGACCCAGATGCATCCTCACCGCCCTCATCTTCCGACATCTCATCAACCTCCTCTCGATCCTCGAAACTTTCAGGGTTCTCCCTGAACTTATTAATCACATCCTCATACAACTTATTATTCTTCTTCAACTTTTGTTTCATTGAATTCAACGCTTTTGCATTACTACTACTCATCTTCTTCTTCACCTCCTTATTTACCATAGCCTGATTCAATGAATCCTCCAACATAACTAACGCGCTTTCACGTAATTATTAGGAAGCATATCAGATTCCGTAAGCCTCGTCACCTTCTCAAGCTGCCTATCAATCTTGTCAAAACTCTCCTGCAAACTAACCCAATCATTAATCTTAATTGCATTCTTTATTAGCTCAAAGGTTGCAGATAACTCCTCAAACCGCTTATCTTTTGCAGACTTAATGACACGTTTATCACCATCTCCCTCATCACGATCAGTATCACTTTTGTAAAGATATTTGTCGCCCGGTGCTTCACCCTCGTTCCCTGCATCGTCCTGTTCGGAACCACTAACTTCATCCTCAGTGTCACAATCAGCCTATCAAATAGACATAATGAAATTATGTTATCAAATTTCAACTCCAGCAACATATTAACCAAACTTATTTTTAATGACAATGCATGCCAAGGCAACTCAAGTATCCTCTTTTTGTGACTTATAATTATAAAATAACAATAACAATAACAATAATAATAATAATAATAATAATAATCTCCTCATAAGTCATAAAATAAACCACAAAAAACGGGCTTAGGCTCGTCCCAGCGGTCTCGTCGGTTCCTCGACTGTTCGTCGTCGCTTCGTCTCGTCGGTTATGTTCGTCGGTTAATCGACCATTGACAGACGAGTATGGTGGGTCCCCTTCTGAGACGAGCATTGTTTTTAACTAATAAAAAATTAACGTGACGAGAAAGTGATCTGACAGGGTGTGTCAGTTGTTGCACGAGTATTGGGAGCAGCCTTACGAAAAGTAGGCCGGGTTACTATAGACACCCCGGTTGTCTATTATCAAAAGAGGCGAAATTTATGAGGCAAAAGAGACGAATTTTGCCCCATTTGATAAAATTTGAAATTTAAAAGTTAATAATATTTTAATATATTAATTATTATTTAAAATTTGCGTTTTATCCTCATAACTTATTATATATAGACTTTTAGAAAATTATGAATATACCATTGTAAATGATTTATTTTTCTCTACATTTCGATATAAATTTCGTCGCAATCAGAGACCGAAAAAGTTTGTAATAATTTTGGAGACCGAAAATATCACAAACTTTTTGGGTATCCGATTGTGACGAAATTTATATCGAAATGTAGACAAAAATAAATCATTCACAAAGGTATTTTTAAAATTTTATTAAAGGTTATATATAATAAGTTATGAAGATAAAACGCAAATTTCAAATAACTAATTAATATATTAAAATATAATTAAATTTTAAATTTTAAATTTTGTTGAATGACGAAATGGGGCGAATTTTTAAAGGCAAAGGGACGAAAATCGCCCCTTTTGATATATAAAATTAAAATATTAATACTTTTCAAGTTGAGTGAATGATGTGGGGCGAAATTCGCCCCTATTAAGGTCGGGTTTCAATAGATAAATTCCATGGTATTTATAACATGTCAGAACAAAATTAGGCTAATAAGTTGGCCCCACTGTTATCAAAACGGGTACCCTGCCATTAGTTTAGAGGATTTTACTTGAAAAATAAAACACAATTATAATTATCTTTACTCCCTTATTAAACAAACAACTCCTTTTTCAATTTTTCTATCTTTGAAATACTTAAAATGCCCCTCAATTTCAAAAGCTTTCTTTTTATAATTAATGAAATAATTTACAACCTCTATCCCTCAACACCTAAAATAATTACGTCAACAATAACATGATAAACAATTAAATAACTTATTTATTGAATTCGGTAGCCAACCCAACAGATTTAAAGCTTTGCAAGCAGCCTGATATCAGTCGTATGACATCTAATATGATACTCAGATAGTATATTTCTCCCAATCCTTCCATTGAAAGGGAAACATAAAATATATGTCCAACCAATTAATCTCCATTATTGCGTGGGAGCCATTGCTTTTCGAATTCATGACATGTAAACTTGAGCTAATTTACCCTTATAAATATGATATTGTTTTTTTTGAATATCTTGATAGGAACATATTTTCGATCATCTTGCCTAAGCATCCGAACTCTCAGGGCGTCGAGCATCTCATTGAATTTGCTTCTTTCACTTTACCATTTTACTCGTCGATCCATATTCCGTATCTACGTTTTTTGAAAGGTGTGAGTTCAGGGTTTAATATTATATTCATTCTTTAATTCACAAAATACTCATCTCTCGAATACCTATAATTTTTTTTTATCTTAACCACTCATCTTTCTAAAACTTATTAAGACCCATGCCAACAGTTTGTCAACATCTCTTCCTGAGCTCATCACCTCAAGGAAACCATTGGCACCAACTCTCCTTGAGCTTGTCACCACTAGGAAACATGCATCTTGTGTCTGTGGAGAAGAAGAGAGGACCGAGGGGGGAGTTGGTGGGCCTGCATGAGTTGTTAACCAATTAAAAAGAAGATTTTTTTTTTTATTTTGTAGTTTTGTTTTATTTAATAATAAAAAAGTGTGGAGATAGTAAGGAAGAAATGAGGAAAATGTGTTGCTGGGAGGAGTGTATGATGGGGTGTGTAAGTAAGGAAGAGATGACATTGTGCTGATATGATGACGGAAAAAGGTGAGGAAGAGGTCATTGTTGGCATAAGTCTAATTACAAGCAGAGCAATCAATTTCATCGAATTATTAACATTTCAATTTTACAAATCATTTTTTACAACCATTAACACTTTTAACTTTTTGAATAAAAAGTTTTGCGAAGCAAAATAAATAAGACCACTATCGTATTACACGGATACATGCTAGTATTTCAGTATGAACTCATGTAGCCATCTAGGTATGCAAGGATCAATTCTTCTACTAGAATGTTGAAAATTCTTTTTAATTGAATAGGATTTTTTGAATGACAACATTAATAACCTGCATAAAAAACTTGTACTTTTCATATCAAAAGCCCACCCCTGAATTTTATGATAAAAATACAACTATTTTATGCACGTTAATGATAGCACTAAGAGCTGTAATTAGCAAAATCCTATTTGAATAACACACATGATTATATAAAGCCCAAAGACTTCTTGACAAATAACGAATAGAATATTATGAAAAGAGTAGTATATAACCAAAAACTAGAAAAACAGAAGAATCAAATTGACCCCTTTGCCCACGAAATGTTAACTGACCTTTCCATACCAAATGGCCAAAAACGCTTGGCCGCAAAATGTTTTTCCGCCCCCTATCTCTTTAATTTCTCTTATAAACACAACACTCCCTCACGATACTCTCAGTCCAAACCACCGCCGCGACAAAGAAGGAGTAACAAAGATGAGTTTGGGAGTTGCGGCGGAGAAGGATTCAAGGATCGAAATAAATCTACCCAGTGACATTCACTGGGAGATGCTGGATAAATCGAAGTTTTTCTTCCTTGGTGCAGCTTTGTTTTCAGGTGTTTCAAGTACATTATACCCGATTGTCGTGTTGAAAACAAGACAACAAGTACTTACAAAAGACACACCATACTTCAAGATGGCGGTTTCTATTCTACGACATGAGGGGTTTAAGAGTTTATATAGAGGATTTGGGACTTCTTTGATTGGTACTATTCCTGCTAGAGCTCTTTACATGGGTGCTCTAGAAATGACCAAGAGTAATATTGGTTGCACAACGGTGAAACTTGGGTTTTCTGAAGCTAAAGCAGCTGCAATCGCGAATGCTGCAGCTGGTTTAAGTGCAACTATGGCTGCACAGTTGGTTTGGACACCGATTGATGTTGTTAGCCAAAGATTAATGGTCCAAGGTGGAAAGAGTGTCACCACGAGCTCCATCAATAAAAATCCTGTGTACAATGGAGGGATTGATGCTTTCCAAAAGATTATTCGAAAAGAAGGTGTTAGGGGATTGTATAAGGGATTTGGCATTTCAATGTTGACATATGCTCCTTCTAATGCTGTGTGGTGGGCTACTTACTCCATGGCATATCGATCGATATGGGGTGGTGTTCGTTCTTTCAGTTTTAAGAAAGAGGAAAACTATGTAGTTGGTGGTGGAAGATGGTTTAGGCCGGATTCAGTGGCAATAGTGGGGGCGCAAGGACTGAGTGCCACACTAGCAAGTGGGTTTTCAGCCTTGATTACCATGCCATTGGATACGATCAAGACGAGAATGCAAGTTTTAGGTGGCGAAGGTGGTAATAGGAAGTTAAGTGTTGGGCAGGCTGTTAGGGATTTGGTGAAAGAAGGTGGTTTGAGTGCTTGTTACCGAGGGTTGGGTCCAAGATGGGCATCAATGTCTATTTCTGCAACTACAATGATCACCACTTATGAGTCACTCAAGAAGATGTCTACTAAGAACCAAGGTTTCTATGGGTACATTCAGTGAGTTGAGTACTTTGCAGAATATAAGAAAAAGATGTTAATGACCCTTTTGGAGACTTTATAAGTTAAAAAGGGTGAATTAGTGACAAACTGAAGACCACTGATTGTAAAGGTCTAAATATGTATGTATGTATAGTTATTATAGTATATAAGTATGTATTAGTATTTATTAAGGATATTATTATCTAGGGTGATATTAATGTTGGATAAATTGTACGTACTAAAGTATTATGGTGTTTGGTGAGTAAAGTATACTAGTTAAAAATATATGGGCTCAGATGCGGAACGTATGTTTCTCTACATATATGTTAGTTTAGTTGTATTCATATATCTATGAGGGGGGAGGGAGTGGGAGCGGGTAACTCGTCGGGTACATGGTCGGGTATGCGGCTATACCGCCGCCGGCGTCTCGGGTAGCCCAAATCGGGTAGGAAATCGGTTTGTTTAGCCAAGAGAGAAAGAGACGTTGGTGGGAGAGAAAGAGAAATGGTGGATGAATGTGACATGCAACGGTCAAAAAAGTTGAAGACAAGCCACTAAATAAATACATACATTATTTGTTAATATATATTCGAATTTTATAAAAAGTAAATAAAAATAAATTAGAAACACCTTATACGTATAGATATATTACTTTCTTTTGGTAGGAAATTCAAATATATATAAATACATAAGTTTTATTGAAAATAAATTTAAAAAATCATTTTGCGAGGACAATCCTCACAAAAAGTTTACCGTGATTTTTTTTGGGTATGAAGGGAATTTTAAAAGATAAGAAAAAATGAAACTTCTTTTTTACACAAAATCTACTGTGAGGACAATTCTCGCAAAATGTTAAACCGGGAATTTTTATATATTTGGTGGGAATTGAAAATTATGAAAATTATTAAAAATATGTATAAATATAAATATATCATTTTAAAAGAAAAATATTTAAAATGGTAAAGTTATTGCGAGGACTGTCATCACTAAAGGTCAAGTCAACAAAATCCAACATATTTTTTCTTTTTGACTTTAACTCTAAAAAGAAAATCGTAAACAAAAATAAAATTTACTTTTGGTGAGGACAGTCCTCACAAAAGAGTTAGTCAAACTAAAAATTCAACATAGATCAAATTTTTTGCTTCGTTTAATGGCCTTTAATGAGAACATTATCTCTTCACAAAAAAAAAAAAATTGTCACGAAAAGTCAATTTTCAAGTAGTGTGAAAACACACTCTTTTTCTCTCTATTATTGTTGTTGTATTTGGTAATGACTGCCTCTTTCATTTCTAGTGATGCCTTAGATGATGAAGTCAACAAGAGTCAATACTCAATTAACTCTTGGATGTGGGCCTAATTGATGGGCTTCTTCCTCATGGGCGGAAAAACCAACCCAACAAAACTTACATATGTTCCATTTTTACATATAAACCAAAATGTATACATATTTGGTACAAGATGCTTTTGGTATATATCTAAGGTTGGCAGTGGTTAAGAGGCAAAAATACAAATATAGTATTAGGAAAGAAAATGATTAAAAGACAAATTATATTAATTTTAACCTAGTTACTTAAAAATTTACATTTGATGTGTACTTCTGACCAGCTGAATACTTTTCTGGAATAACATTGTTTGCTACTAAGGTTTTTCCATCACCAGAGGTAAGCTTGAAAGAATATGGAGCTTTGAATTTCTCCGGTTCAATATCTTTTTTCCAAACTTCACCCCATATGTTATCCATAGCAGAAAAGTTTTTAGTACCATTTGGCGATATCTCGGCACGAGTAATAGCGCCATCCCCGTTTACATATTCAATTGCAGTCGCGAACCAGTGCATGTTAACTTTCTTGTCTACTTTGAACGCTATCTTTGTACTACCATAGTTGCATGGCACCCTGCACATATATGGCATAGTTAATTTTTGTAGCAATCAAATACTAACCATATATATAGACGGAAAAAGGGTGTTGCAATATGTCGGGGTTTTTAGTTTCTGGGAATGTAACTAACTATGGACAAATGGTCATAGTAGGAAAGAACAAAGATCTTGTGCATTTAAGGAAGAAACTTTGTAAAAATGTTCAAATCATGTA
>JAOEHQ010033952.1:0-23887 GCA_025447715.1 Asclepias incarnata | reverse complement strand
TCCAGACGATAACCTTGAACTTCGGTTCTGGGCATCATATCGTGGACAAACACTAGCACGAACTGGTATAAAACATTATTTCATTTAGTTGACATAGCCTGGTTCCATAATTCTTACTGTAAAATTTTCAGATTGAGTTTCCTGTTTATTTGACACCTAGTTTTTGTTAAAACATATATTCAGTGCGGGGAATGATGTATTACCGAAAAGCCCTAATGCTTCAAGCTTATCTGGAAAGAATGACTGTTGGAGGTTTGGTTTCCTGAAAGTTTGTATTTTATTATTTTAAGTCTATTGCGTTAGACGTATTTTAATCTTTACATTTATGCTAGATATGGAAGCGCCAGTTGCCGATAATGAAGCAACTGATATTAAAGGATTTGAGTTTTCTCCTGAAGCAAGAGCTCACGCGGACCTAAAGTTTACGTATGTTGTGACGTGTCAGATATATGGGAAACAGAAAGAAGATCAAAGGCCCGAGGCTGCTGATATTGGCTTGTTATTACAAAGGTGAGATTTTTATGTTTCTGATGTCTTGTTTTAGCTTTATTTGGGCAAATATATTTATAGTTTCTTGCATTTTTGTGATTTCAAGTTCCTTGATAATCTGTTATAATCTTAAATGTGTGGCTCTCTTTCAGAAATGAAGCACTTCGAGTTGCTTTCATTGATGAAGTGGAGACTTTGACTGCTGGTAACAAAGAGTTCTTCTCTAAACTTGTCAAGGGTGATATCAACGGGAAAGACAAGGTTAATAATTTTCATTGTTTTTCTTTATCGAACTTTTTACGTGTATTAGATCCCCATACATGTGGAATTGGTTATTGTTGTGTATTGAATCAAATGATCATGAACTGCAGCTTAGTTATTTGTTAATATGGTAGTAAACATTGTGCAGGAAGTATATTCTATAAAATTGCCTGGGAATCCCAAACTTGGTGAAGGAAAACCAGAAAATCAAAATCATGCGATTGTCTTTACCCGTGGAAATGCTCTTCAGACAATAGATATGAATCAAGTAATACTACAAAAATAATGTTTTTTTATTTTTAAAATCATTTTTGTGTTCATATATACATTAGCATCTATCCTTTTATTTTTAGGACAATTATTTTGAGGAAGCTTTAAAGATGAGAAATCTTCTGGAAGAATTTCATACTTATCATGGTATCCATCCTGTTACAATTCTTGGTGTAAGAGAGCATGTATTTACGGGGAGGTATAAGTTAATTAATGTTTTTTCCTTGACATATGCATTCTTGTGTATAAATTTTTTTAATTTTTAAACCATTTATGCAGTGTCTCTTCTTTAGCATCCTTCATGTCCAATCAAGAAACCAGTTTCGTTACTCTTGGGCAGCGTGTTCTGGCAACACCATTAAAGTAAGTTCAAGTTTTTTTATAGTTTTAATAAGCTATTTATGGACGTCATCATGATTTCACTTTAAAATGTGATCAGGGTTCGCATGCATTATGGCCACCCAGATGTATTTGATAGAGTGTTTCATATAACACGGGGTGGTATTAGCAAAGCCTCTCGTGTGATCAACATTAGCGAGGATATTTATGCCGGTATTTTTGTGTTTTTGTTTATTACTTTCTTTTTAGAACATTTTAACTATTATATACCACTTTACAAAACCCTAAATCTGAAATTTAAACTGCAGGTTTCAATTCAACTTTGAGGCAAGGAAATATCACTCACCATGAATACATCCAAGTTGGCAAGGGACGAGATGTTGGCCTGAATCAGATTGCCCTGTTTGAAGGAAAAGTGGCAGGCGGAAATGGCGAGCAGGTTCTTAGTAGGGATATCTACAGACTTGGGCAGTTGTTTGATTTCTTCCGAATGCTTTCGTTCTACTTTACAACCGTGGGATTCTACTTTTGTACCATGGTATTCACCTACACAATTAATTAATTTCAGTTACCAAGTATTAGGAGCTTTTGCACGCATCCAATCAAGGTTAAAACGGTTCATTTGTTCCCCTAACTAGTTCTGTGATTTGTGTGCAGTTAACGGTGATTACTGTGTACATATTTCTTTATGGCAAATTGTACTTGGTAAGTAGTATAGTTTTGGTTATATAGCTTGTTAGTAGAGTTTTGAAGCATCTTTTGAAGTTATATTTCGTTGTTTCAGGCATTGTCTGGAGTTGGTGAAGATATTCAAAACAGAGCCGACGTATTAGACAACAGAGCTCTAAATACAGCTTTGAATACACAGTTTCTGTTTCAGATTGGTGTCTTCACAGCTATACCCATGGTTTTGGGTTTCATCTTGGAGCAAGGATTCTTGAGGGTATGCTTTGTCTATGTGCATGCAGATTGTTTTTAAACTTAATCTGCTGCTTATGTGATCTTGAATGGTGTCACAGGCTGTTGTTAGTTTTATCACCATGCAATTTCAGCTATGTACCGTTTTCTTCACATTTTCTTTGGGCACAAGAACACATTACTTTGGCCGAACCATTCTTCATGGTGGTGCAAAGGTCTATTCTATTTATCCTTTCTTGCTTGCTCTATTGTAAAGGTGGCAAAATAGGCAGGTTGGGTAATGGGTCAAAACAGGTTCATGTCAAAATGGGCTGGAATGACCTTGAACATTAATGGGGAGACATTCAACTCTTTCTTTCAAATTATTCAACTATTTCTTTCAAATTTTTACTTTTGTATGTATTATTTTACCCATTTTGACGCACTAGAGATGAAATATAACCCAGATCGATCCTTTCATATGTAAATGGATCATATTTGTCTCATCTACTGTGTTTTCCTTTTAACCTAACAAAAATCTGATTTCAAAACAGTATCATGCAACTGGTCGGGGCTTCGTCGTGCGCCACATTAGATTTTCAGAGAACTACAGGCTTTATTCACGCAGTCATTTTGTCAAAGCGTATCTCTCTCTCTGTCTCTCTACATATATGTGTGTGTGTGTGTCTATTTCTTGTTTACATTCATATGCTCTCAGGTTTTTGATACTTATAAATTTGTTGAAACAGATTGGAAGTTGTTCTATTGCTAGTAGTGTATAGTGCGTATGGGTTCAATGAAGCTGGTGTAGTAGGCTACATTCTTCTTAGTGTTAGCAGTTGGTTCATGGCAATTTCATGGCTTTTTGCTCCATATTTGTTCAATCCTTCTGGTTTTGAGTGGCAGAAGTAAGTTTTAGTGTTTGCTAATTTGAATTGTGCATCACCTTATAATTTTTTTATTGTGATTTATTTACCGTCTTGTGAGATTCTGTAGGACGGTTGAGGACTTCCGGGATTGGACAAATTGGCTCTTTTATAGGGGAGGAATCGGTGTCAAAGGTGAAGAAAGCTGGGAAGCATGGTGGGATGAAGAATTGGTATGAATATACCCTCCATTGTTATTTTCTTTTTGTCTTATACATATGTGGTTATAAGTCACATTTACTACTAGTAAAAAAAACGAAGGACTGACAAAATGGCTAATGTTAATGGGGTATATTTTGTTCCCATATGATCTGTTGTGCTGATATAATATTTTCTTGCATGTTGTAACGTTATTAGGTTGATTAATCTTTATGAAATGTAATTTGTAGTCTCATATCCGAACACTTGGAGGAAGGATTATGGAGACCATTTTAAGCCTGCGCTTTTTTATTTTCCAATACGGTGTTGTTTACAAATTGGATGTGCAAGGGTCAAATACGTCTTTGTCGGTAAGGACTTCTTTCATTATGTAGCGAAGCTCTTTAATTATGTCATTTTGCTTAGTGTATATATTTTTGTGCAGGTGTATGGATTTTCTTGGCTTGTACTTGTGGGGCTTATATTCCTATTCAAGGTACAGAAATTGACATTGAATCTTGGAATGCTATATTTTACCTTGTAGCAAATCTGTTTATCTCTAATATGGCTGCTTTTATGTCTACAGATTTTCACATTCAGCCAGAAAATATCAGTCAATTTCCAACTGATCTTGCGATTTGTTCAAGGTGTTGCCTTCATGCTAGCAATTGCTGGTATAGCCGTTGCTGTTGTGCTCACAGATCTTAGTGTTACTGACATATTTGCTAGCATCTTAGCATTTGTACCCACTGGTTGGGGAATACTTTCGGTATGTTTTCTTTATTATTTGACTTTTCAATTTTGTCTCATTCCTTTTTTGGACAAATGAGCGGGGAACGTTAATGTCATTTTTCTATGCTTATGTTTCTTTCCGTTCAGATCTGTGTGGCCTGGAAACCAGTGTTGAAAAAGATTGGATTGTGGAAATCAGTGCGGTCTCTTGCCAGGTTATTCGATGCTGGAATGGGAATGCTGATATTTGTACCCATTGCCTTGTGTTCATGGTTCCCTTTTATCTCAACATTTCAAACACGGCTTATGTTCAACCAAGCATTCAGTCGGGGTCTGGAAATCTCCCTCATTCTTGCTGGAAATAACCCAAATTCAGGCTTATAGTTTTTGCCAGATTTTGTACATGTAGAGAGGTTAACTTAAGTGTACTACGAGGAATTTAATTTGCAGACTCTTAGTAGTGATTGTATGTAAAATATCAGGTTGTAAATTTTGTAGTATTTGGTCAATCATGAACATAGAATTTGTGTGAGAATTTTGGGCACCATGAGTTTATTGGGTTCGTTTTATCGTCATTTGCGTATGTAATGTGTGACATTTTTGGACAAGTGTTTGAACTAATGATGTTGATTAAAACGAAACAAGAATCTTCAGGCCAGTTAACTTTCGAAAAAGTAAAGATTTTCAATCAAGTGTGGATGTTTTTAGTGATTTAGGGGGTGATTGTTTTGTAACTGGATTTGGTAATGGGTATGGTGAAGTGAGAGAAAGGTATTATAAATAAAAAATTTATTTTATAAAATATTAATGAGTTATAAATACTATTACAAAATTAATATGTTATACATTAGAGAGAGAAATGTTTGAAGTGAGAAATAGGGAGAAATAAAGGGGCCAGGTTAAAGGATGTTAGAAACCCTTTTCAAATCCTTATTATTCAGTGGGTTATTGAGATAATATTATTATCAACGTAGAATTCCTAAGTTTCATATCCGTAACCACAATCCGAACTAATTGAATGAATCCTATACCCTAAACTCATCAACAGATTTTCACTTCCAAACACCACCTAGTATATGGAAGATTTTTGGGTAAGTTATGTTTTCCGTTCCTAAAGGTGTCAGCTAAAAACTTCACACTTAGCAAATCCTGCAATTTCCGTACCTCTTGCTAACAACCTTAGTTTTGTGCCGTTAAGTTCCCTCGCGTGCGTCTCACATGAGGACAAGAAAGTCTTTTAGCATTTTTCATAAAAGTAAATTGCAGTTTTCGTCTCAGTGATTCGCTTGAAGGATGATACTTGTGAAATATGCCAACCACGGGAACGAAAACTACAATTCTCTCTTATGGATATGTCAAAAGACTTTCTTGCCCTCACGTGAAACGCACGTGACTGGACTTAATGGTAAAAAAAAATTAACATCGTTAGTTGCAGGGACGAAAATTGCATGATTCGCCAAATGTCATGTTTTTTGTAAAATTTTCACTTAATGGGCGAAAAGTGAAAAACGGCTAATTTGAGGGACAAAAGTGTAATTTATCCAATATTTTTTGGCGGAAAACAATATCAGACATTATGAAACAGTTTGAAAATCTATCAAGACATTTATAGATACGTATTATTGTTGATTTACTACATGATATAAGCTATAGTTTAAATTTAATTTTCAATGTTTTTGTTATATATATATGTAGTGATCAAGCACCAGTGTAACCCTTAAATGATGACCTGGAATGAAAAAGAGTTTACGGCGGGATATGAGAATGTAAAGGTATATGTTTCATGATGTATCCCTTATATCCATGGGACAACTACTCATATTATTTATTAACAAATTTAAATATCACCATCTAATATATTTATAATACCCTTAATGAAATTATTTACAACATACATCCTTCAACTCATAAAATAACTACACTACCCCTTTTTACATCAATTATTTTTACAGTAATAATCACACCGCTACCGCCACCACCTCCGCCGCCGCCGCCACTACCTGTCACCCCGGTCACCGTCACCACTTGTCGCCGCCACCACCGTCGCCCTCACCACCCGTTGTCGGTATCGGCACCGCCAGTCATCGCCGCCACCACCACCAGTCGCTACCGCCACCACCACACCACCGCCGCTACTTTGTGCGGGTTCCCTTCCAGTACATTTTATAACTCTTAATTTTTTTTATACAACGACGATAATGGAGGAAAAAAAAAATCTTAATTAGCATAGATTATTATTACTTGAACAAATAAGTTACATACATAAACTACGAATTTAACTATTAGTTTTTGTATTAATGCACATTTAAGCTTAACGAGTAGCCACTTATTTTCTCACTATTCGTTGTTTTATTTTATTATTATTATTATTTTTTATGTAATTGGTATTTTGTATGGTGATCGATTTCTATTGTTTGGTCTTTTATCTTCGATCATAAACAATTAACTTATTTTTATGTAAATTTTGATATATCATATGCACAAAGAGTATGAAAGAGTATACGATACGTCAAAACCTATGAATATCCTACTTAAACTCCCGTTGTAACGCGTGGATATGTCAAAGCCTATGAACATCATACTTAAGCTCCCGCCGGAACGCCGCGGGTAATAGAAGTTAATTTCATTACATGCCCCTAGGGCATACCATATTACCAAGTTTCACCCCTTTACTTTTTTTTTTTTGTCATTACATTTCCCTAATGTGACTTTTTGTTTAATTACACACCCTTCCTCTAATAGACGTTTGTTGCCCTCCGTTAAGCCCCTCACATTAACGTCTGTTAGGGTGAGGGGTATGTAATGACGCAAAAAGTCACCTTAGGGGTATGTAATGATAAAAAAAAACAAAAAAAACAAGACGGGTGAAACTTGATAATATGACCAACCTCGGGAATATGTAATGAAATTAACTACTCGTATAATAATAGCTTCTTTTTTTTTTTTTTGGTAAGGTATGGGTCAACGCTCCAGACATTTGCTGAAAATCGGGGGTAAACACTTAGTCTAGAGCCCCAGCATGCAACCCTCTCTCTTTGAGAAATACCTTGAGATGAGAAACCCAAAGATTGTGCCAGCCGAAACTCGAACTTACAACCTTGAAAAAACTAACTGCTGGGACCCACGAATAGGGGAATTTTAGAAACCCCGTGGCCAGTGGCCACTGAGCTTTTTGCTTACCTATAAACATGTAAACATGTATAAATAATTCATTCTAAATTTCTAATTAACGCACTCCAATGTTCAATAAAAGTGGCTACGTACTAGTAACGACAATGCCATGTGCAAAAGAAATGAAAAGTTGTTGATATCAAGACAATTGGCCAAAATGACTCAAACCGGAGACTTGAATTGTTATTATCTTATCTACACACCCTCACATACCTACACATACATACTACGTACACTGCAACTGCTCTGTTAATTCCATTTTGCATTTTCACTAATAACTACTACTTAGCAATGGCAGAAATCATTGCAACAGAACTCATCAAAGTCGTTTTTCAGAAACTAGGAGATGAAGCCTTGAAGCAGATTGTTCGGGCGCAGGGAATCCAATCCGAGATCAAGAACTTGGGCAAGACATTGTCCAAGATCCAAGATCTGCTGAATGATGCCGCTGACAAAGAAACTACCGATAAAGATGTCAAACAATGGCTCAATGGTCTCCAACATTTGGCCTACGATATCGATGACTTACTTGATGGTTTGGCAACTGATGCTATGCATCATGAGCTGACCGATCCCCATCAGGAATCAGGTGCAACCACCAGCAAGGTAATTAGAAATTTCATCCCAACATGTTGTACTGATTTCAAAATAAGCAGTAGATTGCATCTCAAGTTAGATAGAATCACCACCAAGTTACAGATACTAGAAAAAGAAAAGGTTTCTCTAGGTTTGAATATTAAGAAAGATGAAGAGCCAAAAAATGCGACTAGTAGAAGAAACGAAACCTCTTTACCAGATTCAACTAAGATTGTTGGAAGAGAAAGGGAAAAAAAAGAATTGCTTCACAAGCTGTTGGGAGATGAGAAACCATGTAAAGAAAAGTTTAGCATTGTACCTATAGTTGGTATGGGCGGGGTTGGTAAGACCACTTTGGCTAGAAGTTTATATAATGAAACACAGGTAAAGGATCGATCACTTTAAGCTCCGTGTGTGGGTTTGTGTTTCTGATGATTTTGATGTGTTTAAGATCAGTGAAACCATCTTTAGAGCAATGACTAGTGAAAACAAGGAGTTTAAAGATTTAAATCAGCTTCAAATTGCTCTTTCACATCATTTTAAGGAGAAACTATTTCTAATGGTACTAGATGATATTTGGAGTGAAGAATACCTCGATTGGGAGAACCTCATAAAGCCATTTGATGTGGGGGCTCCTGGAAGTAAAATAATCATGACAACCCGGAAGGAGGGATTGCTCAAACAGATTGGTTTTGATCATCTAGACAAGCTCGAGAGTTTGTCACATGATGATGCTATGTCTTTACTTGCTCGTCATGCATTGGATGTAGATAACTTTAATTCACATCCGAAACTAAAACCACATGGTGACGGTATTGTGAAAAACTGTGGACGTTTGCCTTTAGCTTTAAAAGTTGTTGGAAGGCTATTGAGGGCAAAATCAGATGAGCAAGATTGGCAGAAGGTGTTAAATAGCAAGGTATGGCGTTTAAAAAATGCCAATGATATTGTTCCAGCCCTTAGGCTAAGTTACCAAGAGCTTTCAGCATGTTCGAAACAATTGTTTGCATATTGCTCCTTTTTCTCGAAGGACTTTTTGTTTGACAGGAGGGAGTTGGTTCTGTTGTGGGTGGCAGAAGGTTTCATTAAACAATCAACTGAAAGCATGTTAACTGAAGAATCCTTGGGCCATGAATATTTTGAAGAGCTGTTATCGAGGTCATTTTTTCAGCATGCACCTAATGATGAATCACTGTTTGTGATGCACGACCTCTTGAATGACTTGGCCACATTTGTTGCCGAAGATTTTTTTCTCAAGTTGAATGATCATATGGAGATGAAGACAGAAACTTTGGCAAAGTTCCGTCATATGTCATTTATTCGTGAGGAATATGTTGGTTACCAGAAGTTGGAGGCATTTAAAAGTGCCAAGAGTTTGAGAACTTTTTTGGCAGTGTCTATTGGGGTGAAAGAAAGTTCTGATTGCTTCTACCTATCGAATAAGATTTTGGTTGACCTACTTCCTGAGCTACCATTGTTGAGGGTTCTTTCTTTAAGCGGCTTTGAGATAAGCGAGGTACCTCAGTGCATTGGTCGTTTGAAGCACTTGAGGTATCTTAATTTATCGCAAACCAAGATCAAAGAACTACCGGAAAATATGGGCAATCTTTATAATTTACAATCACTAATTGTTTTTGGTTGTGACAAATTATGTAAGTTGCCCAAAAGCTTTTCAAAGCTTAAAAATTTGCGACATTTTGATATTAGGGATACTCCATTATTGAAGCAGATGCCCTTAGGGATTGGTGAGTTATATACCCTACAAACTCTTACCAAGATCATCATTGTAGGAGACGATGGTTTCGCGATAACCATGCTCAAAGAGCTAAAGAATATCGAGGGGAAGATTTCCATTGAGGGGCTAGACAAAGTGCAAAACGCGATGCATGCACGGGATGCAAGCTTATCGGAAAAACGGCTTACTGAGGTAAAGCTGGAATGGAGTGATGTATCTGATGATTCTCAAAATGAAACTCTTGAAAATGAGGTCCTTTATGAACTGAAGCCTTGTAGTGATGCTTTGACAATACTTAAAATTGTGTCATATCAAGGAACAAATTTTCCAAATTGGGTCGGTGATCCCTCATTTCACAAGTTGGTTCATGTGTCGATAGTTGGCTGTAGAAATTGTACGCATTTGCCGGTACTTGGGAGGTTACAATCACTTAAGGAGTTGGTAATTGAAGGCATGAAGAAGGTTAAAGTCATAGGTTCGGAGTTACTTGGGACTGGTGGTGTTGCATTCCCTTCACTTGAAACTTTAAGGTTTAAAGATATGCCGGGTTGGGGTTTATGGTCGACCTGTAACGGGGTTGTTGATACAGTGTTTCCATGTCTTCGAGAGCTTAATATATATGATTGTCCTGAATTGATTGACATCTCACTTGAAGCTCTACCTTCACTGAGAATTCTAAGAATAGATGGATGTGGTGATGGTGTCTTGAGAAGTATGGTTTGTGTAACATCATCAGTCGTAAAATTGGTGATAAATAATATTGCTGGGCTAAGTGATGAGGTGTGGAGAGGTGTTATAAAGAATCTTGGGGCACTTGAACATGTAAGGGTCAATAGTTGTAATGAGTTAAGATACATGTGGGAATCAGAAGAAGAGGCAAGTAAGGTTCTTATGAATTTAAGGTACTTGGAAGTAAATGATTGTTCAAAATTGGAGAGACTAGGAGAGAAAGAGGAGGATTGTAGGAGCAATCTGCTAACATCACTTAGGATTTTGAGACTAAAGGGTTGTGATAATTTGAAGGATTGCAGTTGTCCAGGTAGCATTGAGACATTGGAAATTAGAAATTGTAGTTCAATTACAAGTGTCTCCGGAGGAGGAATGCAGAAGCTCAAGTCATTTTTTATTGAAGATTGTAAGGAACTAGTTGTGATAGGAAAGGAGCTGTTGGGTGGGGGTAAAAATACCAACAACACACAAATGCTTAAATATGTATTTATAGAAGGTTTGCCACATCTGAAATCATTGAATGGGTTATTGAACTCCATTCACCTCACCTCCCTGGTAGTATGGAATTGTGAAAATATGGAGTCATTTCCTGACCTTGAGCTGCCAAATCTCACCTCATTAACACATCTGACAATTGCGTATTGTCCAAGTATGGATGGTTGTTGTCCACGTGGACATTGGCCTCCAAAGTTGACTACTCTTGTAATAGGGTGGTTGAAGAAGCCCATATCAGAGTGGGGCCCTCAGAATTTTCCAACCTCCCTTGTTGACCTAACGTTAGATGGTAGTAGGGGAGATGAGGTGAGGAATTTGAGTCGATTGTCTCCTCATCATCTTTTTCCTTCAAATCTTACTTCTCTTGCATTAGTGGGATTTGAGAAATTAGAAACAGTTTCGGTGGGACTCCAACACCTCACCTCCCTCAAACATCTGGAAATAACGTATTGCCCAAAGTTAAAAGATCTACCAGAGAAGCCGTTGCCTTCACTCTTGAGTTTAAAAATTAAAGGATGCCCAAAACTGAAAGAAAAGACAAGTAAAAGTGGAAGAGGCTCTTTCAGCTACTGGCCCAAAATCTCACATATCCCCTGCATCAAGATAGATGGTGAATTACAAAATTAGTTAATATACTATATGTATCAAGGTGCACCTCTCTCTTTCTCTCTCCATATATAAGAAATTTTATCTCTTTCTTTCTTTCTTCCATATTTTAAGTTCATGTACTTGTTTCTGATTTTGATGACCCGGTATGTTGTTTTTCTAAGTTCTTTTGTTAGTTCAGTTATAATCTATATTTTTTGAAATATATGATTGGAGGCTTAATGCCTTTAAACTTTAATTTCATTATTGGCAACCTTAATTAGGCCTTTCACTAATTAACAAGGGTTATGATGTGAATGAAGGGGCGATGATGCAAAAGACCTTAAACCAGAACGACAGCTCGATGACAATGGTTGCTTTAAGCCACAGAGGCCTTTCAAATTTACATATTTTCGGGTTAGTATACTACATACCTTACCATTATTTTTTTCATCCAGATCGTAAAAATTTACAGAATGATGAGCAACCAACGCCTGAACTCAAAATATAACACCTTCTAGTGTCTGAATTCCTTTAGATTAGGACTAAAGTTGAAAAAGTTATTGCTATAAAATGCACAGCAGTTTAATGTTGTCTAGGTATGTTTTGACATGATTAGTTTTTCTGTGTGTTGCAAACACGTGCAGGACACATAATTGGTTTGTACCGAGAATTTGTGTACATGCAGTTGAAGATTATTGCTTCCATCTTCGTAGGTTTTGCTTCACTTTCAAGTTGAATGATGAGAACAAAACTAAAAACAACAAAGCAATGCTTAATCTTCACATCGATGGTGGACTAGATATTCATTTTATCAATATTCGGGTAATATATAACCCTCAAAGTTATGACTATTTTGTACATTGTATGTCCAAGTAACTGTAGCAAATACATTTGTATTTTGTCCATAGATAAATAAATGACATCTTTATATGTGTACTTTCTAGCTTGCATCATCTTTATATGCCCGAATATACTGTTAGTTCGGATCCATCGGTTTTTCATGTTTTTGGTATCTACTATACATAATTTACAAATTTCATTCGAATACTCTTTCTTGAGAGGATCCATAGATCAAATCTACTAGATTATCTTCAGGAGACCTTAGGATCACAGAGCAACTAATATCGTTCAATCTAGATGCAGGAATGGGCCAAAATCCCAATGCCAATCCAGGTCCCATTCCAAAAAGGCCGGCATGGTTATAGGGGTGACACATTACTCTTCAAGATCTACCTTTGAATCATAATAACCAGATGCATCTCAATTATAAACCCGTTAGACTGATGGGAAATCCTATACCATGGATCAACCACATGAGAATACTAAACCACTTGACTGATTGTCAATCAGCCGTGTTGATTTTTACTGGTTAAATACCCAATTCTAGAATGCATTATACTGAAAACCACACTTTTAAATACTTTCTGCCGACTCTTGAGCAGTTATATTTGAATGCCCATTAGCAAAATTGGGTCCTTATAGCGGTTGCCACTTACGCCCACAGACTAGATAAAGTTATATTATGCTTCTACTCCATTTAATTTTTGCGGGATGTTTATAGAGGACAATAAGCTAATTGACTGCATTATCAGTGGGTTACCAATTCGGTTTTTGGTTACCATGTTCAATAAATTCTGAGTATGCAACTTTTATCCCAAACTGTAAAGTAAGGTGAATTCACATTGTAGTCCAAAAAACATAACCAAATTCATATTTCAAACTGAATTCAGGCTTGAATCAAACCATAATTGGTTTTTCATCCCCTGATCTTTTCGGTTAATAAATATCTTATATTAAAGACTAAAATCTTGTGAAAAGAAGGGAAGTAAACATTTTTTTTTTTTTTAAAGAAGGGAAGTAAACATTTAGTAACTCTAATTAAAAAATGTATTTGCTTCAACAAATACACAAAATGAAAATGACCTATAATTCATCTCATGGTAGTTGCCACATCTGGTATAAGATTTGCTTGCCGCTTGTTACTATGGATGCAGCCCGCGCCACCAGCAAAACCACTACAATTCTGGTGGTCTTATGTCTGGTGCAGGGAGGCGAAGCCCAGGTCTGGAAGCCCATTTCTATCGTTCCCTATAAGCTTCGATCGCTCTCAACCGAATCCTCTCTTGAGAAGCAATTATTGAAGACCCAAATCGCTACAACGCATTGTCAAAAACGTACTTCAAGTCAAATTGCATATTGTAAAGATGGCCTTTAGGTCAATTTTTCTTTCTTTTTTGTGTATCAAGTCAAATGAACAATACTTGTTTTCTCTGTTTCTTCCAAATTCCATCAATAACATATCAATTAAGAACTTGTTATACTAAACAATGATCCAATTAATTTGAATAAATCACTTTACGAGAATCGGAGTAGGGCTTGTTAACAAACCGAAACCGTTCAGCAAGAACTCGGTATTGTCTATCTAATAAACGGTGAACATGAATAAGAAAAAAATATTAAGTAAACAAACAGACAAACACGTAAATCTCGTTTATTTTTAAAGAATATGGGATTTATTTTTTAAAGGGAAAAAAAATATTAAGCAAAAGTATAAAAAACATAAATTTCTTGGAAATTAAGGATAATTTGAAATAGGAGACCCACTTATAGTATCAGAGACATTTGAGTTTGACACATTAGTTGTAAGCAACTAGCTAAACTGTATGTTAAACTTCTTTTCATTATTATAGTGAGAGACTGAGAGAGCATTAAGTGTACAAATTTAATGAATAACCGACCCATTATCAGGTTATATTGACAGATACTACGACCAACACTAAGAAAAGAAAATCATGTAACACAATGATTAAAAAGACATGAGATGAGATTTGAAGTTTTGAATCTCAAACTCCACTTTTATGTTACATGTCACCTACCGCTAAGCTACCATCATTGTGACTTTATAAAGTTCAAAAAGCTAAAGCCATAACTTGTTACATCAACAAATATATATATATATATAGGTTCTGGTTCAAATAAAACAAGTATTAAAATAAAACAAATAAAACAATTTTTTCCCCTTAACTAAAAATTATCGTGCATCATAAAAATCTCTGTGCATCAGTGTGTATATTTGTTCTCCATGAACCTTCGTGCATCAATTTTACCATAATCTAATGATTAATATCTTATCTTATTTGTTTTACTTTTATCGTTGTTTTACAATAACCAACCTCTATATCATCAACATACATGCCAATAATTAGAATTGAGCTCTTAACCTGCAACTTGTACACGGCTTGATCTTGTGCACATTTACTAAACCTGAGCTCTGCCTTGTGGAGTTTTGCATTCCAAGTACGAGGTGCTTGTCTAGTCGCTGTCTGGCCCTCGGCCTTTGTAAACAACAGTGAGTTTTCCTCCCTCGGTCAACATTAATCCACACATTATATCCTTTATGTTACCTTAATTTTGGCATCTTTTTCAAGCGTTTATGAGGATAATCTGTATTATGACCATCTTGTATATATCATTTTGATGATATCCAGATGGAAAAAGCTATAATTAATTAATCAAAGGTATATAAACCTAATTAAATTAAAAGTGTTATTATTAATTGTTTTGAAATAAGGGTTTTTATTATATGTATTTCATAGCAAGTGAGATTGAACTATACAGGAACACAAAGAAGAAGCGCATATCTACAGGCATAGATTATTATTTTTATTTAAATATTTCTTATTTTTTTTATTGGATTTATATGTGAGATTGGGTTTTTTTTTTTTTTTTTCTGGACAAGTAATTGCCTTCAAGGTGTTTGATGTGACGTCTCAAAGAGACGGTTTTTTGATAAAAAGATTTTCGTAGAAAAGTTTTGGTTTTTTGATATGGGGTTTAGTTTTTTGGGAACTTTAAATAAATTTTGTTGCTTTATGTATAAATTTCGGAAATTTTTAAGGTGCTGCTAATTTTAACAATTTTTGTCTTTGATTTTGACTTTGATTATGTTTTCATTAAATATATAATGTTTAAAGGAGGACCATCAAATACTGAAGAACCACCTGACCAGATTTTTTTTATTTTTTGTGAACTTTATCTTCATATTTACCCAGAACATGTGAGGATGTAAGTTACTTATACGAATCTTTGACTTCGACTAGAGATATAGTTTATTGAACTTACTTTTCCAATAATGGTAACTAAATGATTCATTTTATGATCTTTAAGAAAACAAGATATCATGATCAACTAAAAGTATGGACGACAAGGATTTGTTCAAAATGATCAACTACAAGTATGTTCATTTAACTACACACACAATATATATATATATATCTTTATACATATTCCCAATAAATGGCAGCTTTTACAAGTCGTTTCTTATTGTGATCCACAAAATGTATGAAAAATTATCATTTCTTATTGTGATGCACGTTTTAAGTTTGCAGCGCTCAAAAATTTGGATCTTTTGTCCCAAAGAAAAGAAAAAACATATTGTGTTTTGCCGAGGTATGTCTTCATATTGAACCTCATCATAACTGTTTTTCATCCTCATTCCCTGCTTAATATGTAATTGACTTAATGTCAATATTTTTGTGTTTGGATATGGCATTGAGAAAAAAAAGTCCCAGGCATGAAAAGTTTCCAAAAACTTTAAAAGATCTTTAAAATAAAGGCCGATAGGAAAAAATATATAATTTGTTTGGATATGGCATTGAGATCTAGACTGTAATTGGAACTGGACTGTAAATGATGCCATTGTGGGGTGCCTGAGTTGTAGGCATGCATTCAAAGGTATTGTATTTTTATCTATCGCAAAGTAGGCAGCAAATAGGAAACAAACAATAATTTTAAAGTAACTTTAAACATATACGAAACGATTTTCCAAGCTTATTTCATGCTACGAGACTACCAAATAGTTGTGAAGATTAGGTATACCATTGAAACAGGTTTTTAGGCTTATTTGGCACGTACATCAGGTCATGTATATTGCTTCTTGGATGTTTTATGGGATTCTTCACTATAAATATGGAGAATGCTTTATTTGTGAGTATGAATCTTTTATATTGCATAGATATACTAAGATAGGATACTGTTAATAAGATCTCCAGCAACAAGACTGTTCGGAGAGTGAGGCTTCTTGGTGGTATCTTCAGCACTACTGTGTTGACATTGGTCCCAAGAAGAAAGCAGTTGCATCTGTAACCAAATAAGAGAGACATATATGTTTTTGTTTGCGTAAATGTAGCTCCTAGATATGTATGAACATTTGTACTAAAGAGGACTACTGGTGTTACTCATTTATCCTTAATTTTGTGTTTTAATTACTTTATAGGGAAGTTGAAAGTGCAAGAGAGGCGGCCAAGAAGAGTAATCATTCTGTGAGTAAGCTGGAAAAATGCCAAGAGGAACACAAAATTGACTCACATGTTTTAGCAACAACCTCATCATGTCCTGCCCTGTGTGGTCGTGCTGATAGGTATGTGAAGTTATTTCCATCAGTTTATTTTCTGTTCATAAATAGTTTATTTTCTGATAGGTATGTGAAGAATTTTAAAGTAACTTTAAACATATACGAAATGATTTTCCAAGCTTATTTCATGCCACGAGACTGCCAAATAGTTTTGAAGATCAGGTATACCATTGAAACAGATTTTTAGGCTTATTTGGCATGGACATTAGGTCATGTATATTGCTTCTTGGATGTTTTATGGGATTCTTCACTATAAATATGGAGAATGCTTCATTTGTGAGTACGAATATTTTATATTGCATAGATAATTAGATATACTAAAATAGGATACTCTTAATAAGATCTCCAGCAACAAGACTGTTCGGAGAGTGAGGCTTCTTGGTGGTATCTTCAGCACTACGGTGTTGACATTGGTCCCAAGAAGAAAGTAGTTGCATCTGTAACCAAATAAGAGAGACATGTATGTTTTTGTTTGCGTAAATGTAGCTCCTAGATATGTATGAACATTTATCCTAAAGAGGACTACTGGTGTTACTCATTTATCCGTAATTTTGTGTTTTAATTATTTTATAGGGAAGTTGAAAGTGCAACAGAGGCGGCCAAGAAGAGTAATCATGTTGTGAGTAAGCTGGAAAAACGCCAAGAGGAACACAAAATTGACTCACATGTTGAAGAACAATATTCCAGTGGGCGTCTTCTAGCAGCAACGTCATCATGTCCTGGCCTGTGTGGTCGTGTTGATAGGTATGTGAAGTTATTTCCATCAGTTTATTATCTATGCATAAACATGTATTCATTATTTTCCGTGTTATCGTCTCATAATGATATGTTGAGATTGCATTCCTGCTTGAAGTTTGATTCGTTTATTTATTTGGTTTGAATTTACAAATACACTATAGTATGGAATTTTACATGAAGAGAAGCTACCATATGGATTTTTTGATGAATATTGGGTACTTTAAAATTTGTAGAACACTGCTCTGTTTCCTGATTGTTTTTTGAATACAACTTCATGAAGAGAAGCTATCAACAATCATCGTCCTCGAGACCTCCTAGATCCAAATCTAGTCACAATCCAGATGGTAATTTATGCATATCTTTATTCTGTGTTGTTTAATTGTAATTGATTTTCATGCAATGCGTTTCTAGAAGATGGGAGTACCAAGAGTTTTGCCAAGAAAGTTGCGGAACATTACAGTGCAAGAACAAACCAAACGTTGGAAGAGCGAGAAGCGAGTCCAATTATTCATTTAAAGAAGCTCAATAACTGGGTGTGTAGATGAAGAGTTGTATTGGCGCGTGTATATTGTGATTTATAGGTAACTGATATAGTTTTAATGTTACGTTGAGCAGATAAAAAGTGTTCTGATTCAACTTTTTGCAAAGAGCGGGGATAGCGTTCTTAATCTTGCGTGTGGTAAGGTACTATACGTATCTTCTTACCTTATGATTAATGAATTTTCTACTTATATCTATTAACAAATCTTGAATTTTTGTTAGGGTGGTGATTTGATCAAGTGGGATAAGGCGAAAATTGGATATTATGTTGGCATTGACATAGCAGATGGATCGGTAAATTGCTTAAAATCTGCTTTCTATTGAATGCTATCCTTTCAAAAATCGGTTAATGGCATGTCTAATGCTGATTGAAAATTTTAGATTTATTGTACGATGTGCATATGTGAACAATTTTAAATGTATCCTTTCAAAAATTCGGTAACTATGTATATTTTATATTAATTGCAAAATTTGGGAGTTATAAGTTATTGGTTTTTGAAAAATTGCAAGAAAGCATACTATTATAGGTATCTTGGAGAGTTCATGTGGTAGAGACAAAAAAGTAGCAGCAGTCATTGAAGGATTATCAGGTATGTAGCTATTTTATTTCGTAGTTGTTAATTACACAAGCTTTCCAGGTTGTATAATGAAGAGAGGCCATTGCAGAATAGGTTCTACCTCCAGCTATTGACACCAACAGAGGCCGCAACTCATGCCAAAGAATCTGCAAAAGAAATACTAAACGTCAAAGAGTTCACCGACAAAAAGCCATCAGAACGATCTTCGCTTGAAGTCTGAGTACCTTCGTTTTGACCTCAAGAAGATCATTGCCGCTGCACCAAAAGAGACAAAGAAGGAACTCAAAGACCTTATTGGAAAGCTATTCCAGAACATGGCTGATGTAAGTTTTGTGTCTCCTTCACTATGTTTCTACACAAACACTAAATAAGAAATTCCATTATATTACAACTTTCTAACAATGATCATAACTCATAAGTTTATAGCTGATGTTTAAAAGCTGAGTGTCTATATTGTGGAATGGTTTGTTATTTCTATGTTCCCAAAGACGGCGTGGAATATAGTTCAAAGGATCTCATTGGCTGAATGTGTCTATTTGATTTGGAAGGAAACAAACCGTAGATTGTTCAAACAGATGAGTATGCCTAAAGAGAAACTGAGAGATCAAATTGAGGATGTGATAAAATGCAAGTTGATTAGATTAAAGTTCAAGATGTGTAATGCATATACCAATCTAAAGCAAGAATGGCGAATATCTGGCGGACTGAGATAAAAAGGGTAGAAGATGGTAGCATGTAGAACAGTAGAAGTGTTTCCAGGTTTGAGGAAGTTAAAAATGGTGTATTGCGGGTCAAGTGTTTGTAGGTTCTGATGAGGCCTAATTGGATGCTGGTATGAGAATGGTGTTTAGTGAAGGTACGAAGAATGGTTGTGAGATATGCAGTGTATAAAGTTTTGTATATGTGGATTGGTTTTTAGTATACTGATTTTTTTCTTTTGTATGTAGTATAGAGAGTAAACAATTTAGTGGATTAGTAGAGAAATGTTGTCAACATTAGTTATATTTGGTGAATGTTCAAATTAGTTAGTGTTGACTGTAATGTTGTAAATATATATGTGAGCTGTGAATACGCTTTTTGGCATGCTACCGGAATGTAATGATATTTATAGACTTCTACTAAAACCTCACTTATTGAAGATGTAATCTACCTTCCTTCACACTTTTAAATTTATAAGTAATGAGGAATTTATGCCCGCGCGTTGCTGCGGGTAATTTTTTTTTTTAATTTAAAAGGCAGTTAATCGCAATATATTGCCTATATTAAAGCAAAAAATGTAACATCCCGATTCTAATTTACTTATGTCGTTAGTTTGACCGTTAGTCAAACATATGTCTCCGTTAGTAGATAACTAATGAGTTAATATTTGTGACGAGTTTGTGATTTTGTGTTAAAGTGATTATTTAATGAGTGTCAAATTAGTAGAAAACCGTGTTAGTATTTCCGTTAAGATAACGATGGTGTTTGAGCTTCCGTTAGTGAATTAGGATATTAGATGATGGAGTTGGTTGGTAGAGGGACTAAAGTTGTTATTTGGAGAAACTTCTATACTGATGATAGTAAAGGGATAAATCCCTTATCCTCAATCATTTTCCCCTAATTCTCTCCTTCTTCTGCTCTCACGATCCCTAAACCTTATTTATCATCAATTTCAATTTCTGGAAAATTGGGTGGTGTTGTGATCAAGATTAAGTATCCATATTATCATCTAAAGGTATTATAGGTAATTTCCTTATTGATTTTATAGTATTTTATCCATTTTATTAGTTTATGGTTAAGGTGTTGATTGTTGCGATTGATGGTCGAATTGAGTTGATTTTTCGTGTTAAATTGATTGGGTTTTGTAAGTAATGTTGTAATGGATATATGGATGAATTTATAGTGTTAAAACAGTTTTGAATCAGTGGTATTTGAGATATAAATGTTGATTTTTATGTTTAGTTACGAAGGGTTTGTGTCTGATTCAATTCTGTTGTTATTTGATTCAATGCATCGAGTTAAGAAAGTGATGCGTGAGTTGATGTATGGTGCGACGGTTTGAGGGGCCAAACCGATGGGTTGGAGGCCCTAAACCGTCGGTCTTGAGCCATGACCCGACGGGTTGGGTTGGGGGGTTGGCTCGCAGGGTCGGTTTCTGGTGCGTATAGATTCGTTAATGTTCAAACGTTCGTAACTTTTTAACCGTAGTTCCGTTTTACGTGATTCCAACGGCTACAGATTCGTAAATGAGTCTATTTTCTAATGAAACTATCCTTTAAGAATGAAGCTAAGTGAAAGTGTTCAGAGAGTGGAATTTATGAACGTTGGTCGTATTTTGTCGAGTCATATGATCCTTAAAGTATTCGTTGGACCTTAGAAGAGTTGTGAAAGGTCAAATAGCATTGTTTAATGATATTTGTATGATTACAGGTTGCCACGAAAACATAGAGTACACGGTAACATCGTTGGTGACTTGTTAAGCGCCTGAAAGGTGAGTACACTATTTTGTCACATGAGAGACAACAAAACGTAGTAATTCTATATGTTAACTCCCTTAAAGTATATCTCGTTTACTTATTAGTACTCGGGATTATTGGGAGGCTTGATGGGTTATGAAAGCTTACTTATGTAATGATATAGTGTAAGCAATGATATATGTTATGTAGCGAGGTATGACACTTGACGATGATCAATATGAGATGATGTTTAATGTGTGATGACGTTTAATGTGTAAAGATGTTTAATGTGTGATTATATTTAACGTGTGATGATGGTTATGATGTGATGATGTTTAATACGTATATGCGCATGTGTATATGTGAGATGAGATGATTACATGGCTTGTACAACTAGTTCACTAAACTAGTAAGTTTGTCATGACACGTGCACGTATAAGGGCCCAAACATCGAGATGAATGATGTTATATGATGTCATGAGATATATGATGTTATGTGATCTATGAGATGAAAATGCTCGAGCTATTTTGTTGAAAGTGTTAAGCTTAACTCATGCTAGTCCTTGCCTGGCTAGTGTGGCTAGTGTGTTTGAGATGGTTGCTTGGGTGGCTCCTTGCAACATTGGTCCACGTTGATGAGTAACTCCGGGATGGTCTTACCAGCCACCTAATGCCATGAGCATAACGGATTATTCGCTTGATGACGATGAGTTATTGTTGTGAGTATTTCCGGGATGGCCTAACTATCCACCTAATGTTAAGAGCATAACGGAATATTCAATTGAGATGATAAGTGACTTCGGTCACACTTTATGAGATGATATGTATGTGATATGTGATGTTTGAGTTGAAGTTAGGCACAACTAGGATTATATATCCTAATATGCTAACGAGATGGTATATGTGATATATGTTGAGTGAATCAAGGATTATAAGTCCTATGATATTATATGAGATGAATTATGTGATGTTGATATGATGTTAATGTAGTGATATTTGTTGATGATGTGATGTGAATGCAGAAATATACGATGAGGATACTATGTTATGAAACGAGATGTACCTTAATGGAAATGCAAATAGAATCTTTCTTTAAAGATTTAATTGGACAAAAGCTTTGTTATATATTTGTGTTATCTTACTTAGCTTTAATTAGCTAACACTTGTGTCTTTTAAATGTGTTGTTCCCTCAGGATGAACATTGAAGAGCAAACGATGATAGCTAGTGAGGCATGGGTAGACATTTATGGAGATTTTTAAATACCTATTAGCAACCTCATTACTTAGAGATACATTATGATAAGTTAAATCATTTTCTATTATGGTTGTATAGGTTGTTTCTATGTTGAAACAACTATATGGTTTTTCTTTTAATTATTGTTATGATATGATTACTAACACCTCTTTTGAGCAAATGAACAGTCCGTTATGGATTGGTTATTTAAAATGTTAGTTTCCGCTATGTGCAACGCTATTAGGCAAAAAAATAATAATAATAAATTTGGAAATCCATATTTTTAAAACGTTGGGTGTTACAAAAAATGACAATTAGATAATAATGATATAATGTTACGTACAAACATAACATATAATAATACTTTTATTAATGTAAATAACAACACTTCGATAACGATAATGTAATGTGTTACCATTTACTTACCAATAGTTACATTAACTAAAATAATGATATTTTGATAATAGTTATATAACATCTCACTATATATGAGATAATAATATAACATATAATAATTGGCAAAGCCGAAATTATGAGGAAAAAAATCTCATAAAGAAAAGGTAAATCCAAAGTTAGATATAATTAATATCCAAAACAAATAACATATAATAATAGAAGGTAAATCCAAAGTTAGATATAGTTAATATCCAAAACAAATAACAAATAAAAAGTACACATCATTTAAAAGCATGATTTAAAAAAAAAGACTAAAAAAAAAAAGAAAAAAAAAAGAAAAAACTAAAACCTAAGGTTTTGTAAAAGAAAAAAAACTAAACATTAGCTTAAAGCATGACCCAAAAATTAAAAATATATACATCCAACTCTAGGTAAAATCATGACCAAAAAAAAAAAAAAACTAAAACTATCATGATCAAAAATTAGACATAATTAATTGTATAAAGAAAAAAAAAGAGAAATAAACATTAGGTAAAAACATAAAAGAAAACCTAAAACCAAAAAAAAAAAAAAAAACAAAACAAAAACAAACAAACAACCTGACAAGCAGCTACGCAGCAACCTGTCAGGCTGCATGTTTCACTGTTTAATGAATAGTGAAAGCACACACAATGCACGCATCCATAAGTCATGTTTGAATTTGTATACAGGGGAATGCCTTATTTTTTAAGTTTTTAACTACTTATGTCACTTTTTTTTTTTTTTTACTTTCTAAATCCTTCATACTTTTTTATTGTCTGAATTCCCCATAGACACGTATGTACACAATTTAGCATGGATGTTATTTGATTAATGATTGATTATAGTGATTCGTTATTTAATAAAACTTATTATAAAAATATATATGTGATTTTCATCTTTTGTATTTAGGAAAGTGTTCGGTTGAAAAGACTATGTTGAAGATACAAGTTTCTATTTAAAAGCATTTCAATGTTGGCACATATTAGATGGTTTTATCCACGGAGACTTTGTTGAAGATATAAGTTTCTCTTTAAAAGCATTACAGTGTTGGCATATATTTTATGAATATGTATATTTTTCATTAAATATATAAAAATTGCTCTTCTCGACAATACCAAAATAAATTTTCTATCAACAATCTCGCGTTTCCCGCGGGTTTTAAATCTATATATATATATATATATAT
>JAOEHQ010033941.1:0-12973 GCA_025447715.1 Asclepias incarnata | reverse complement strand
AGAGATTGAGTTTGTTAGTAATCTAAACAAAGAGAATGCTAATGTTGTCAAATATTCAAAGGTGTAAAGATTGTTTCCAAGTTTGTAAATGTTAAATAATCCATTATCCATGCTCAGTTTTTGGGTCTGTTAGTTAGGATGTAGTGTCGACCGTCGAGCTAAACCAAAATACATGCTTAAACATAGGTTTGCAGCATGTTTAAAATTATAATTCCTTAATTATAAAAGATGAGTAAAAATTATTTAAGTCATATCTTGTCACATCCATTAGGAACTATCGTATCTAATAGCTCGATAGACTGATAGTTTTACAATGACAATACTAGAATTATAACATAAACTAATATAATTCTGATAGACTGATAATTCGATAGACTGATAATTTATAATGACAATACTAGTATTATCACATAAACTAATATAATTATGAACTTGCTCATGATCAAATATTTTATACATAAATTAACACATTTATCATAATCATAATTTTGTTGGAATTACTTCAAATTTTTTGATGACCTCTTTACTTTTTGAGTTTTTCCAACCTTTTATTTTATAAAATTATATTTTCACTTTTCAACTTAGTTTAAATGATTGTATTTGTCGTTTGTATGAACCCAAGTGAACGGTAGGAAGAAAAGAAAAGAAAAAAGAATGCACACACCCCAATGAATCGATTTTATATATTACTTATACAAATTCAATTCGTTATCGAGCCTTCTTTTTTCTATCAATTACAACATCTCACTTTCTACCCCAAGTTGACAAAAACGTTTATTAGAAAGTTAGAAAACATAAATTTAAAATATATTTATAATAAATAGAATAATAAAATAAAGATATCAATTAAAACTTTGAGATTAATATCAGATTTCATATTGTTTGTAAAAAGTATTTTTATCTTCGAACGAAGGGCTTTTTTATTCTCTGCCTCTAACAGAAAATAGGTATCATTGCGAGATCCATTTTCATGTTCATTCATATAACTTTTTATGTAGTCGTCACAAACGGACTAAACGCTAACTAAAATCTCGTTATTGCTACAAAAGTGAACTTTACAAAATTAAAGGGAGTCAAATGTCACATTCCAAACCCCAGGGCAAAGAATGGTCAGGCTTGACGACACAGTGACACACCAAACAAAGCCATAAACCACAAACGTATGTTTTGTGTGTGTATAATAGAAGACCCAGGAAAAAAAGGTATTAAAAAATAAAAATTGAGGATCGATTCTTCACAAAGATTCCCCAACTCGTAAAACCCTTAAATCTTTTCCGTAAAAATCAATTCTTGTTGTTCTTTTCTTGATCAAGATTCTTGATTTTTTTTCAGAATTCGCCCATTACAGATCTTATTTCATCACTTGTAAGTCTCAATTGCAAAACCCACTTGCAATTTCCCCAAATTCTTGCCAATTTTCATTAAAGTTTGTAACTTTTTTTAATTCGATTAGAGTTCAAGAATCTGTTTAGTTATTAAACTTTAGTTAACTGCTTTTTTTTCAGTTTTAGGTTATTTTATAATGTTGAAGCTCTTGCAGTAATTTTTGTGGTTGGTTATATTTGATTACGGGTAAACGGATGAGGTTACCCTGTTCATGTTACCTGGGGTTGGCGAGTCTTTTTGACTTTGATGTAAGCGGCCTAACCGGGGTATCCCCGTGACTATTTCCTAACCATTTCCGCCACTCCAAGATGTTACTTAGCTGAGGTTCGAACCTGAGACCTCTCGTGAGGAGATTACTAGCTGGCCACCTTGGAAGTGGTTGTTGGTTATATCTAAATATAAGAAGATTTGAAGTTTTTGGGTGCATTGGTTATGATCCTTAATATATTATATATGAGGATTTAGTATACACTTATTTTTAATCTGTGTCAATTGTTTATAGTAAATAGAGTTTGATTTCTTTCCGCATATATGTTTATGGGAAAATGATATTTAGTGTTCTTACTAATACTCATTTCATTTGCATACGAGCCATACAAAGAATGATATTGATTTTGTTTAGTTGTGTAGGAGAAGACGCTTGTTGGTTTAGTTATACGAGGATACGTATGTGGCTTTCAATAATGTCTATGAAGTTTTGACCCGATAAAAAGTTGTCCGGGGCGTTCCAGTGCATTAGTGATGTGGACAAATGTCTTCAAAATCGTACGTTTGACCCCTATAGTCTAGTTTACATTTTGAGTATATTTTCATGGTTTCTAACGGCAATTCATTATGTTATACGTTGCTATTTACCTTGACACATCTAAACCATATAGCTAGTTAGTTAAGTACTTAATTTTATTGTTTTTGAAGATTTGTCTTAAATATATTTATATATATAAAAAAAAGATTCAACGGAATTAAATCAAATGTTATGTACTAAGTGGAATTCTGGTTGAATTTGGTAAGGATTACTTGAAAATAACTCAAATGATGGACTTACCAATTCATTATACATATGATCATTTATATATCATCTTTGATTTTTTTGAAGGGTGGTCTACACCAAGTGTCATGGTTTCAGTTCCTCCCTAGTGAATTCGATCCCAACCTATCTGATAGAAGGTTTGTCATTTTGATGATTTTAAATCTTGTAATGTAATAGACTCCCATAGAGTTAAGTAACAATCATTTGTTGGTCACTGTATGGCATTTTCTTGGAGGGGGCAATTTTAACCAATTTACTTATGAATGCTTTGGCTGCGTTGTTTTAAAAATCTCAGATCGGGTTTTTGAACTTTCTAAGATTTTAACTTGGACATTTAAGCAACTTGCTATAAGTGAACATTAATTGGCGGGAGTGAATGCAAAGTGGTTTGGTTTTTTCATGTTCCAATTGGTGACCATTCTTATATCTCGCTGAATGTTTATTCATGCTTTGGTCAGTTTAAAGTCGAATCAAAGAGATGTTGGTGCACAATTGGTGCTTGCATCCCATCTGCAGTTGCAAAAAGATGGGTTTCTTAGCACATGGGGTAATTCGTTTGTTGGGCCTTGGGATCCATCTCAGGGACTGCATAACCCTGGTATGTTTTTGATTTATCATCAACCATTTTGAGAATTAAAGCACTATATCCATTTGTTCTATTATTTTTTTACTTCGCAACATTTGCAGATGAAAAAATTAAGCTATGGCTTTTTGTCCCCGGCCGCCATACGTCTGTCATTGACAAGGCTAAAGCTGCTGTATCCAAATTAAGAGGTACATTAGCAATGCCTACATTTTAAAAATCTTGCAGTTCTGATTCGTTGAAATTTGTGTATGTATTTTATGCAGCTCTTGCATCTGGAGTCTGGTTGGCACCAGGGGATTCTGAAGAGGTGTCAGCTGCACTATCTCAAGCTTTAAGGAATTGTATAGAAAGGTACCTCTTTTATTTTTTTAGTTTATGATGGAGGTGGAAAAATGGGCAAGTCGGGGTGGTTGGGTAATGATGTAGCTTGTAATAATGATTTACTTTCTTAGTGGTTATATTGGAGTGAGTTGACCGGGAAATACTTATTGTTCAGATAATGAATATACTTATTATGATCTTTAAATACGGGTATTAAATAATAATCTGGTTCCTTTGAATACAACAGTTTAGGTTGTATGCGTTAGAGATACAGTTCGGGTGATGTTTCGTTTGTCTCATTTGGCCCCTGTTGCTAGTTTGCTTAACTTTTTATTTTACCCATTTGACTGATTATATGTAAAACATAACCAAAATTGACTAGTTCATAAGTAAACTGATTGAAATTGCCATCTTTAGCTTAATTTATCTTGAAGAAGGACTATCTAACAAACTTATGTATTTTTTTAATATACATCGACAGAGCTTTAGCAGGACTCTCATATATGAGATTTGGGAATGTATTCTCGAGATACCATCCATCTTCACAAGGGGAAGAACTATTCAGGTATGCAAAATAATTGGTAATGCTGATTATTTAACAGTTGATTATATACATACATACATACATACATGCATACATACATATATGTTGACTATCTGACCTTTGTAGGAGAGGCCAGCCGGTGCTTGAATTCGTTTTTACTGCAACAGATGAGGGTGTATTTGTTCATGTCATAGTATCTGCAAAGTTTGTCACTTCCTTTCTGCTTATTCTTCTATGATTATATAATTTTTCAACTGCTATATAAATATCTTAAAAGTTATTGCCATTATTGCTATCAGACATGTTCGGTCACTTTTAAATGGTGACATGGAGGCAATTTTAAAACGCACATCTAGTAATTCAAGTGATAAGCTTCCAGGTCAGTTTATGCTTTACTTGGTTGTCATTCTCTGTTTTTACTGCTTAATGAAGCTTGACTTTTGCTCTAAGTAAGGTTGATTACTCTTTGGCTCTTCTTCTGCAGTTATTGTCGCACCTCATGGGATGCGTGGCAGGCTTACTGGATTTTGTCCCAGTGATCTCGTGAAGCAATTATATTTCAGGTGTAGTCACCATTATTACCAGTGATTCATTTTGTTATTATCTTTTGATACTTTAATGATTATATCACCCATGATTCTTGTTACCATTATTACTAATGATTCATTTTCTAATTATCTTTTGATAATCTAATGATAAGAGCACCAACATTCTTGGTTTTTCTTTTTTAATAATAAACATAATTTTACAGCTCCGGGAAATTTAAGGCTTCAAATGGAATTGTGGGTCTTCCATACCCAATTTCCCAAAGTTCTAGCTGCCAGTTAAGGGGACAAAGCTGTTATCTTGAAGTAACACTAGGATGTGAAAGCGCTGAGAGTGATAAACCACAACCGTCAAGTTCAACTAAGAACTTCCCAAAGTCTGAATCGCTATATGAAAAAACATTTATATATCCAGCCGAGGCAGTCCTTGTACCCGTTGTGCAGACTTCATCTGCTAGATCGTCTCTGAAAAGGCATCTTGTTCATTCTTTTTCTTCATTATCTTTATTTTAAAAGATAGGCTTACTAAGAGTTAAATTTTCTTATCTTGCAGATTCTGGCTTCAAAATTGGATGGGGCCATCATTGTCTGGTTCGTCCTTCTCTATGCAATGGTAAGTTTATTAGTTTGAAACCTTTAGCTCTTCAATTTGCATTCTTATGTTTTGTGATTCTTTTGGTTTGCTTGCAGTGATAACGGCATGATAATGGATGGATCATGGCATGATGGTGGGATGCGCCCCCAACATGGTTGCAATAGTAGCGGGAATAGTAATAGTAGTAGCAATAGCTCTAGTACATCTAGTGACAGTGATTATAGGATGACTGGTGAAGCAGGTGATCTTGAGGCTGATGCTGATTCTCTATCATGCATAAAATCTGGTTTAACATCTGCAGATCAAATGCATATCGATGGTTCCAAATTGGTATGATCACTTATTTGAATCCACATCTGACCTGTTAGAGAAAACGGATCTAAATTGTCGCTTGTGCTGATGTATGATCATATGCATTATGCAGGGTAGTAAGCGATCTCGAAACGGGATGACCGAATCTTATGGTCAGGCAGGTACAGGGACAATGAATGAGTTTGGTTCGATGGAAGTCAACGAGCAAGGTGGGTCTCAATGGGACTGGGATGATGATGACAGGGGTGTTGTCATGGATATCCAAGCACTTCTTTCGGAGTTTGGAGATTTTGGTGACTTTTTTGAAAATGATGCTTTGCCATTTGGGGAGGTGAGTAATGATATAAAATAATAATTCTCACACTTGAGTAAGCATTCCATTGACACTGTATATGCTGACCTAGTTTGATGTTGTGAAAAGCCGCCAGGGACCGAGGAGTCACAGACTCCCATGTTTTCTGCAACGGATGGTGGAGATGCAAGTAGCAGCCCGTTTACTGGGATGTTGGATGCCTCTGACCCAATGCTTTTACCAGTCGGATTTTCATCTTTTGAGAGCTTTAATCCACCATCTACCATTGTAGAGGAATCAATTAGCAAAAATCAAGAAGCTGCAAAAGATGCTGTATCTTCTGGATCAATGAATTACAATCCACCAGCTAATAATGGTGAGTTCGATTATTTGATCAAAGCTGAAGCCCTAATGACATTTGCTCCAGAATACGGAGCAGTTGAAACCCCAGCAGCTGACCTTCTATCATCCGTTATTAAAAGCCCGTATATTCCAAAATCTCGAACTGTGGAAAGCGCAAATTCTAGTTCAAATAACTACGTATATTCTGCAATACCGCCTCCTCGTCATGATGTATCTGACGATAAATCGAGCATCGGTGCAAATTCGAAAGACAAATATTCCTTGTTTCAATCCAAAAGTTACTACACTCAGATCGAAAGTGTGAAAGATAAAAAGGACGAAAAACCGTCATCCCGTGATAATGTTATTACTTCACATGACGATCTTGCACCATCAACGTTGTCGGGTTTTAATTCTTCAAATACGGCCTCTAGATCTTCTGCTCGAAGTAAGATGGTGGGAACAGAAAATTTTCTTATATCATCAAAAACGGCTATCGCAAATGAACTCGAGTGCATTATGTTTCAAGCATTTATGTGCAGAATTAGACATACATTATTAGCTCCTGCTAGCTCATTGCCTGGGGGATTGAATCGGTTATCCGGAAATAATGTTTTGTATCAGATGCATGGCGAATCAAATGTCTTGCCAGACAATATGTCGAGTAAATATGATATAAAAAAGAAAGAAACGATACCCATTAGAATCGCGGGGGACTTGGATGGTGGGCTGCTTGATGGGCCTCTTAATTCGCCTGTTGGTGTTTGGCGAACCGTTGGTGTTGCTAAAGGTTCAAAAACGACGACACAAAGTATAGAACCGTTTGGTTCATTACCTCATAATTCGTTTAATGAGGAAGGGATGCTGTCATATGGTCAAAGGCAGCCTCTTTTGGAGCTTCTTGATGGGATGTCATTACTTTTTCAACAAGCAACATCTTTTGTTGATGTGACATTGGATGCAGATTATGGGGACGGTCCTTTTGGTTGGCTAGCAATGCAAGAGCAGTGGAGGCATGGGTTTTCTTGTGGGCCGTCTTTAGTTCACGCTGGTTGTGGTGGGGTTTTGTCTTCTTGTCATTCTCTTGATATCGCCGGTGTGGAACTTGCAGATCCGCTCTCTGCTGATGTAAGATTTCATATCTCTTACTTCTCAATTCTCAGTTATTATTATTATTTTTTGCATAAGGGGGTGTTTGCATAAACAGAATTTACTTACTATTATCTGATTATTTAGGGTAAAATAATTAAATTTGAACAACCAAGGGGATGTTCTAATTTCCAATTTGGCTTTGATTGTTTTTGTGAACTGAAGTTGCAGTAAGTAGTTTTTAGAGTTTGGATAAATAGATGTTGTTCTTTTATTAATATGAAAACTGCCTAGAAAGGTAAATAAAAATCCTAAATTTGACAATTTGGGTACTAAAAATTGTCACTCATCATAAGAAGTGAAACTTTATTTTTCAAAAATGTTAGGAATTTTCTCAATATTGAATTATATCTGGTTTCCTAAATTTCTTACAGAGAATTTGCACTCCTACATTTATCAAAGATTGAACTTTACTATTAAATTTGTCACAATGTAACTTCCACTCCTTTTATTTAACCAGAATTTTGGTATCACACATTGTCAAATTTTAGATCTTCGCTTACCTTTCTGTTTCTTTTAGAAGTCCACACCAAACGCTGAACTTACATTTCAGATTTATCTTAGAAACTAACGAATCACAAGAAGTTTGGTCTTTAGTTACCCTTTTTGCCCTCCTACTGATCAATTGATGATTTGGTGTTCAAATAATCAGTTTAGGATATTAATTTCATGCCATTCAAAATTGATCATCCAAGTGCAAATATTAAACCACCAATTTTTCTGCTTTTATCCTAACTTGAGGGATTTGTACTCTCATTTCACAAATGTTCTCTTGTTTTTTTCATTAAAATGTTATTTTTGGTCACTTTATCACTCAAACATCTGATAATTACCAGTTCAAACAGTAGTACATCCAGACCCAATATTCTATAATTTGGTATACTACAGCTAATTATCTGAGATACATCCAAACACCCCAGTACTTGTTACAAGTGTGTGTGTAGTATATATCTTGCGAAGATAGTTCAATTTTGCTTTTCAATTAATGTTATATAGACTTGTTGGGTTTCAGGTGCATGCATCATATGCTATTACTTTGCTACAGTCTGACATAAAATCAGCCTTGAAATCGGCTTTTGGGAGTTTTGGCACCTTTGATGGACCATTGTCGGTCACTGATTGGTGCAAAGGTCGAAATGGTCCATCTGATGTATTTTCAGCTGAATCATCTGCAAGCATAAATGACTGCAGAGATTCTTCCCTTGAACCTATAAGCCCATCTCAGTCTGCTGGTGGATCTACATCATGTCTTAGCAAAGGTAACTGATGTTTAATTGTAACCGATTGCTTAAGGGCACAATAATTAGAATATCAGGTGTAACCGGTAGCTTAAAAATAGCAATGTTCAGTTTCATACCGGCTACAACAAAATGGATTATTGAAGGGTGAGATAGAAGTTACATATTTTACTTACCCTTTTTACCTAATTTGAGTAACTTTTTACTTCTATTTCTCTAAAACGCCTCTTTTCCACAAAATTATCTAGTTTCTGAAAATCTAAAATAGTTAGCAATAAACACAACTTAGAATTATTTGATTATTTCAACTTCATAGGAAAAATCACATTCAAGCAATAATTTTTGCATCCAGTTTTAGTACAGTTGATTATCTATTCTGATTATTCGATACCACATAATCTTATTCAAAATTCACATCGGAACACCCACCTTGTAGTAGTTACGTTTGTTCACATAATTTATGTATTGGTGATAGATGGAAATCGAGTGGATGACATAACCGAGTCAGATCAGCAACTTGGACTCAGGCCTGCACTTCTTGTAGTTCCCATTCCTGCTATACTTGTCGGGTATGGATTTGATAATACATTTTTTGGCTATAGATGGGATAAATGCTAATTGCATAAATAGGTAACCAAGTCTACTCAAAAAGTTCAATCTAAGGCTAAAAAATAACTTTTTTTCCATCTTGGGTTACCAGCTTTCAGCTCTCTATTCTGCATAGGTGGTGTTGCTGAAAATGGTCATTTCCACACGTGTCCTTTTTGGCAGTTGCTTGTGTCAAAGTTAGCGGTTACTCACAATAGAAAATTTTCTACCAATTAATCAAAATAGAATTTTCTGAAAGTCCACGTTTTTAGAGTGAGAAAATACTGTGTAACCCATAATACAAATTTGAGTAAACTTGGCTATCTTTTTTTCTTTTTCTCTTTTTCTTAGCTATTGGCGTACGAAGTCTACTCAACATATATTTGTACTTGTGGTAAAATATTTATAATGTTAAAGACAAATACTATTACTAGGGGTTTAAAATTGTCAATTTTTACCTAAATCTGAAAGTGATGTATGCAACAGGTACCAAGATGATTGGCTTAAGACCTCAGCTACCTCTCTTCAACACTGGGAAAAAGCTCCTTTTGAACCATATGCTATGCAGAAACATGTGAGAAATTACTACGGGTTTAATGGTTTTATTCCAAGCTAGAGTTGCATGTTGGGCAGATTGTGTAATGGGTCAAAACTGGTTGCGGCTGAAACATGTCATTTATTTGGACGGTTAAGAATGGGCTGGGCTGGGTTGTTGTACAAACACTTTTTTGTTCAATATTTTAAAATGTTCATTGTGTTGGTTTTGACTAGAACCTTGGTATTAATCTGTTATACGAATGTAACTATTTGAATAAAATGACTTGGGAGGTTATATGCATAAAAAGGACATAGAGTGACATTCATCTTATTTGACCCGTTCAACCCATTTTCGACTTCCTTTTTTAGCAAGAGATTTTGTTTTTCTTAAATTTTACTCATCTGATCTTGTTGAGACAAAGCACAACAAAAACCAACCCATTCTTAAGTAAATGGGTAGATATTTCAGTCAGTCATTTTGCACCTCTAAGTTAATATGGATTTTCAGAAGACAAGTCATTGTGAACCACTTAATTGTTTCCTGTTATTATTGCAGATGAATTATTGTGTCATATGTCCGGATATCGATCCCCTTACAACTGCGGCTGCAGACTTCTTCCAACAACTTGAGACCGGTGTGTCATGAATAGTTGTAATTTTTGTATGCAGTAAATTATAACCTATGCTATTCTGCATTAGACTCGTATTAAATATGTACCGCTTTTGATGATTCACAGTGTATGAGACGTGCAAATTAGGAACTCATTCACCTCAAAATTTTGGGAACCAAACAGCAAAGGATTCCGGGAAATGGTCGTCTTCTGGTTTTGTTTTACTCGATTGTCCACAATCAATGAAAATCGAAAGTGATAGTGCATCTTTGGTGGGGTCCATTAGTGATTATTTTCTTTCTTTGTCTAATGGTTGGGATTTGACAAGCTTCTTGAAGTCCCTCTCGAAGGTTTTACAAGCCCTAAAACTCGGCTCATGCTTTGCTCCGAACTCCAAAGAAGGAAACAGCACTCCTTGTACAGTAAGTTCTGTATCCATTACATATTTTTTGTTAAATAGTTTATAAAAAGTACCACCGCCTTCAATTTTTTATACTTTGGATGTGGTTTTCAGGTAATATATGTGGTGTGCCCGTTTCCCGAGCCGGTTTCTGTTTTAAAGACGGTTGTTGAATCATGTGTAGCTGTCGGTTCAGCTATTTTCCCCACTACAGATAAAGAAAGAAGGACTGCAATGCAAAATCAAGTCGGGAAGGCATTAAGTTGCTCTACAGCAGTAGATGAAGCATCGATATCAAACGTTGTGACAATTCCGGGTTTTACTATCCCTAAATTGGTGTTACAAATCGTAACCGTTGATGCGATCTTTAGAGTGACGAGTCCATCTCTTAATGAGCCGGTTATTCTCAAAGACATTGCTTTCACGGTCTACAATAAAGCACGGAAGATTTCTCGAGGATTGTCTAATGATGTCATCCCGTCAGTTTCGATTCAAGGTCGCTCTCAATCTCATTCGAGTATTATGCAGATGAATTCTCCAATCCCCGGGATGTGGAAAGATCCCATTGGGCCTCGGATGGGCCAGAGAGAGAGTGAACTCGATGCTAGTTTGAGGGCTGGTACATGGGATAACTCATGGCAAATGTCTAGGCCTGGGGGATTGGGAGGGGAACCGAACAGAACCATTGAATTTCTTCTTCAAGACGAGTCAAAATACATGTTTGAGCCACTTTTTATTCTCGCGGAGCCCGGTTCTTCAGAACGAGGAATGTCACCTGAGTCTTTAAAGCTTTTAACGGATGATGGTACGAGTTCTGATGCCGGGTTGGGTTCTCAATTGGACGGGTCGGATGATGGGTTTGGCTCCAACCTTCAGAAAGCACCACCAAGTCTACATTGTTGCTATGGATGGACCGAGGATTGGCGTTGGCTCGTCTGCATATGGACCGATTCGAGGGGCGAACTGCTAGACAGCTGTACGTTTCCGTTTGGTGGAATTAGCAGTAGACAAGACACAAAAGGGCTGCAGTTCCTTTTTGTTCAAATTTTACAGCAAGGTTGTCAGATACTTCAGGCGTGTTCTCCAGATACAAGCACAGCAAGGCCTCGGGATTTTGTTATCACACGCATTGGATGCTTCTTTGAGCTTGAGTGCCAAGGTAATTAAATTATTATCTTCCCATATTTAATTTATTCGGCGATATTGTACTAATCATTATGATATTTAAGCAGAATGGCAGAAAGCCCTTTATTCTATTGGCAGTTCGGAGGTGAAAAAGTGGTCTATTTCTGATTGGAGGAATGTAGTTTATAACCTGCCCCTTTAATGTTGTTATGTTCTGTATTGATGTATGTAGTTATGCAAACGATATGTTGGTACTTGATTGGTTTTCTCGTAATTTTCGATATTTTCTTGGTATTTGTCTACTAGATGTCATATTTTGTTAGTTATGGTCATTTTTTTTGTTTTTTCCTTTGCTCCCTTCTTATTTTTGGCTGCTTATCCATGTTACACCATGAAATAATTAAATAATTATATAGGAAGGATTTAATTATAAAACTGTATATTTTTTTTCTATTCTATTCCTTCTAACTTGAGAATGTAATTAACTTTTTACTTTCTTTTCTTCAATTTTTCTTTCGTCTCGAGAATGCCTTTTATGTATATAATTTTCTTTCCTTTCCTCTCTTTTTTTTATCTGTTATTTTAAACTCGATAACGTACCGTAAAAGTATCTTCGCTTTTTTTTGTTATAATGAAAGAGAGTTTAAGTAATGAGCTTTTTGATGAGTATATAATAAACGAAGAATGCTAGGTTTACAAATAAATTTTTACAAACTCGTGCCAAATTAGGTGAACTAAAATTTTGGTCTTTTTCTTCATTTCATTGGTCATCAGTTTGTAAAAATTTGTTTGTAATTAGTTTGTAAACTTAGAATTTTTCATAATAAAATTATTGACAACTAATTAAATACTTCTAATATTATTGGAGCCAATTATGAGCTGTTTTATTAAAATATGTTATAATAACACTCTATCGAATAAGCGTTTTATAAAACTGATGTTTTATTACTTAAATATCAAGTGTCCTATTATGGTGTATTAGAAGAATACCAGGTTAAAATTATAAGACCCAAGTGTCAAATGTCCTATTAAGTTATGTTATAATAAAACTCTATCAGATAAGGGTTCTATAAAACTGGTGTTTTATGACTCAATTATCAAGTGTCTTATTATGATGTATTATAATAACACCATAATGAATAAGCGTCCTATAAAGGTTAAAGTTATGAGACTCAAATGTCAAGTGTCCTATTAAGTTATATCATAATGAAACTCTAGCAAATAAGCGTTCTATAAAACTAATATTTTATGACTCAAATATCAAGTGTCCTATTACAGTGTATTATAATAAAACAACAATAAATAAGCGTCCTATAAAGGTTAAAGTTATGAGACCCAAGTGTCAAGTGTCCTATTAAGTTATGTTATAATA
>JAOEHQ010033930.1:0-12974 GCA_025447715.1 Asclepias incarnata | reverse complement strand
CCTCAGCCACCAATAGGGAAGCAACGGGTCGAGGAGCTTGGAAGATGGGTAAAGAAGGAATTCAGTGTGCATGGCAACACGGGAATAATTGTCTTTAGTGTTTTTGGTTCAAATTTTTTGTCCTAATTGTATATTTTTTGGATATTGTATTTGTTTCTTACACAAGTGTTTTGTTTAAATTAAAGTCGTTACGGTACCGCACACGTTATGTTTTGTTCCCGCCGTATCGCGCGAGCACCCTTTTATATATCTTCAAATGAATTATAAGCTAGTGTAGATTAAAAGCGCAAGATACATCACGGCCTAGACTGATTTGTCACGTCATGCTAGACACCGGCCAGTTAAATCGACTCATTAAAGATATGAAATTTCGACGTTTGAAAAAGTTAATTTCCTCGTAGCATCACATACAAATCAATTCCTATATTAAACACACATATGAGTGCGTTGAATTTTTTGGATTACTAGTGCCTTGTTAATGATTCATAGTTATAATAATATCTGTCGTTCTAAAAAAAAACATAGAATGCGTTTTTCAATTATTAATGTTTAGTAGTTATCGATTATGGCGTCTCATATTTGTTTGTCACTTTGTTGTAAACCATCTTTGTGGTAACATTAACAACCTTTCATTTCTATCTTTGTTTTGACTTCGTTTTTTTTTCACTATATATCTATTATTATTATTATTATTATTATTATTATTACTCTTATTATAATTTAATAACCACATTTGATACCATCTTTGTGTTAACATTAACAACCTTTCATTTCTACTTTGTTTTGACTTCGTTTTTTTTCACTATAAATATATTATTATTACTCGTATTATAATTTAATAACCACATTTGATAATTGTTGTTCCTTTGTTTTTGATGATACGTTTTCTTGGTATATATTGGAGTATGTGTTTACTCGCGAGCTGCTCGAGCTCGAGTAATTAAAAGCTCAATTTGAGTCGAACTTAAACGAGTTCAAGCTTAAGTTAGAGCTCGTAAACCCAATCGCAACCGAAAAACCCAACGCTTGGGTTTTTTTTTAACGAGTCGAGCTCGAGTTTCGGATATTAAACTCATGAACTTAAACGAACCTTTTATTTACATGTATATAAAATAATATAGTATAATATCTATATATATTTATGTGTGACATTGCTCTAAAATTAATATTTCTACATACAGTTCAAATAAAAGAACTATTAAAGTAAAACAAATAATCAATCATTCTCTCTTAACTGAAAATCGTTGTGCATCATGTTCGGTACCGATTAATCATGGAAGTCATCATGATTAATTTGTTTTATCTCTAATGCATCAATTTTATATAATTTTTATACATTTGTGCTCTATGAATCTTCATGCATCAGTTTTATATATTTGTGGTCTGTGAATCTTCATGCATCAGTTTTATTCATTTTGATCATGATCTAATGGTCAAGATCTTATCGTATTTGTTATTATTTTAATACTTGTTTTACACTTTACTTTTATAATTTAACTTATCTAGTAACAGTTATATACAAAATTACATAATTAACAAATAAAATATTTTATTAAATGAGTCGAACTCGAGCTCATAAGAATTAATAACAAGAGCTAAGCTCAAACTTTACTTATAAGACTTATAATCCTCGAATGAGCCAAACTCAAGCTCTTTAATGCTAAATGAGTCAAGTTCGAGTTTAGACAAGCTCGAACTTAGCTCAGCTCATTTACAACCCTGGTACTAATTACCATGTGAATGTATAGTAAAATTACGGGAAATATCAACACGGACACATGCTAATGGTACTAGCTAGTTTTATTCTCTTTGTTAAACCATTAATTAAAACCCTGTAGGTTTAAGGTTATAACGTATAGCATTACATAAAACCCAACTGAACCCATAGTCATCACTGATCAGGCCTAGGCAGTGGCGGATCTAGGATTAAAACTCACGTGTGTCCAATTACAATTCATCAACTTCAAATGCTTTAAAATGTTTCTTTTATAATTTACCAAGGTCCAAATCTTTAAATAACATGTGTCCAAACATAATTTTCCATATACTTGCTAAAAAATTTTCCAATCTAACCTAGGTCCGTGGACCTAGGTTAGGTCCACTAAGAACCGCCCTTGGGCCTAGGCTGTATCTTACCAACATATACTTTAAATCTTTAATATGTCCTCGCGGTTTAAATGGGAGTAAAACAAACGTTAAAATTGAAAACATAAAACATGAGTAGATAAAATGAAAGGGAAAAACCAAAATGCTGCTAGAAGCATGGAAGAAGCATGCTTTCCCCTCACACACTCCCCCCATGTGAATCACATGTTTGAATATAAAATCTCTCCCCCCCTAAAAATCATGGTAGAAGCATGCTGCTAGCAGCATACTTGTTAACCCCTTTAATTATATGTTTGTTTTGTTTGTGTTCTTTCGAATTCGTTTGCATTCGTTCATGAACAAAACTGAACAAATATAAACATGTCAATATTTTTAATGAATGAACATGAACATAATTATATGTTCAATTATGCATTTGTGAACCATTCGTTACTTTAAACGAATGAACATAAATACGATCTTGTTTGTGTGTGATCTGTTCGTTTACGATCATACGTATTTTACATTCTTTAACCTTGCATAATTTTGTTGACTTGATAAAATGGGTAAACCGGTGTTGTTTTTTTCCTTGTCCAGTGTACTTAAGGAGGACGGATTTTTAACTCCGGTGTATACAACTTAACCAGCGTTCATAACTGCTTCCAAACCCTTTCTCTGACCACCACCAAAATGTTTGCTTAACAAGGTTAGAACTTGACACCTTTATGAGAAAATTAAAATGCATAACCACTAAACCTGGTGGCAATGTTTTAAAAACCGGACCGGCCGGTTCGACCGGTCGGACTGGTTCGCGGTTGAGAGGCCGGTTTTTTAAACCCGGTTTTTTTGTGGTCCGGTTCAATGGTTCGAACCGGCCGGTTCAACCGGTTTTGAAAAAAAAAAAATTTAGTTTTTTTTTGTGTGGTTATTTTATGATGATGTGTATAATCTAATATTATTTTTAGTTGTTTGTGAACACTAACTTGAGCTTAATTTATTGATGTTACTCATCAACATCAACACTACTCAATATTGCCAACAGCCTTATCGTCACCCGTCATGAGCTTTATTGATATTAACTCTTTTTTGCTTAAAATTATTTGAATAGTATATTTTTCACTGTGTTGTAAAAAAGATTTTTTGTAGTATAAATTATGTTAGATCTGTTAGATGGTTAAACATATAATTTCTTTGGATTATAACTATGCGGTTCGACCGCTCGCAGTTGACTGGCCGGTTCGACGAAAAATCTGTTTTTTAGAACATTGCCTGGCGGGTTACTTTTGTTGACTTGGTGTTTCAATTAAATATTCAGGTAAATTACACGGATGAATCTTGTGGTTTGCCGAAATTTCATTAATCGTCCATAACTTTTAAAATTTTAACCCGTTGGTCCTTATTGTTTGCAAATAGCTTCATCGATGATCCAAAATTTAACATCAATGGTCCTACATATTAGCAAGATCCTTCATAAATAAATACGAGGATTTCAGTCATTCAATGACCAATATTTTTACAAAATTTGAATTTTATAATCATTTTTAATAATAAAAAATAAAAAATTTCCAAACTCATATATGTTTTAACATCTCTTTGTATATCTTAAAAGATAAATGATCTCCATATACAAATTCAAGAAAGTTTGTTGTGAGAGAGTATCCAATTATAACATGAAAATAAGAACAGTATCCAATTCATTACTTTCTAAAAGAGATAAATGTATGAAAGTGAATCAAACATGTCATTATTATAAACTCTTAAGGCGCGTTTAGTTACAGAAAACATTTTTTAATTTTCCGTTTTAATTTTTAAAGAAAATGAAAAGGGTTTTCTATCCCTAGAAAACCTTTGAAAATTTTAAAAACGCGTTTAGTGACAATTTTCAAAAACACAAGGAATTTTCCATTTCTAAAGTGGAAAATATTTAGAAAACAATAAAAAGATGTTTTTAAGTTTTCTATTGAAAAGTAGAAAACATTGGAAATTTTTTTTAATAGAAAACTATGATTTGATCGCATTTTCTGTTTTTCATGTTTTTTTGGAAAACAAAAATGAAAAACAAGGGGTGTTTTCCCCAACTAAACACGCCCTTATGTTTTCAAGCTTTTAGATTTTGTGGTATTTATATAACCTATTATCACTAGTAAACTGAGTAAGAGATTGATTTTACAAACACATGATGGTTGAATAGAACAATAAACACAAAAGAAGTACAGACATAGAGTTTTGTTGTTCATGTAATGCTTTATTTTCTATGGAGTCAAAGGATTTGAATGTACATGTTTTATTCATTAAGGATGTCATCAATGCATCCAAAAAAAAAGGAAAAGAAACAATCATATTACTTTTCCTTGAGCAAGTTCTTAACAACTGGAAACTCGGGTGCTATATCCACCGGAACCTGCAAATTGGCAAAATGCAGAACAAATGAGGAGCAAAGAGTGTGAAACTCAAGAGAAACGAGTAATTAGATAACGAAATACATGTGGTAAATACACATTTGAGATATTTTAGGAAAATGTCTAAATGTCCTTCAATAATAGCGAAAAGGAGGAAATATGTGAAAAAACAACACAAGAAGCGATAGTATGATACAATAACCTAGAGATGACAAAATGGGTGGGTCAGGTAGGACAGGTAATGGGTAAAAATAGGTTTGGATCACATTGGATTGGATAGCACTTAAACAAGGGTTAACATGATTTGGTCGGTTTGGGTTCAGCTGCCAACATTTTTCTGTCATTTATAAATTTACAAATGATGAATGCATTAAATGAGATTATAATAAATATCTTACTATATATTATCTAGTTCAATAGCTTAAAGAATACATCCATGAAGGCTGAAGCACGTTAAAAAAAATTGAATAACACTTTTTGCGACTTTGAACTTATTTGATTATAAATTTGACCCATTCGACTAGTTAAAGTTAGAAATAAATTCTGCCCCTTCAGGGACATCCGATTAAAAAACATAGAAATAAATTCTAAAGCAAATCGATGGACTTGCAAGCCATCGCTTACAAAAAACAATAAACATCGGAAATGGCAGCATCTGGAACATTTGGAATTTACCTGAACCTTCTCGAGCTTTTCCAAAGCAATTTTTAAAGGTTTTGTCATCACACAGTATTTCGCAAGAAGTTCTTGTGCTGCATCTTTGTCACCTTTTGCTTGTGTTGTTAGTATCACCCTGCTTAAGCTCTCCACTGCATCTTCAATCTATTAAGATGAGTGAAAAAGTTTAAGTAAAATTCATCTTTTGTTATCAACCCATATAAATTCAATTCGCATAAACACTTTTAACTCCACATAAATCAGAGAAAGATGTTTGGATGAACCTACCTTTTCAAAGTCAACAGAGAATGTGTCATCAGGATGTAAAACGAAGGCCCCTTTGTCGAACAACCAGTTAAACTGCAGTGCTTGTCCCTTTCTGAGAATTCATTAAAATCGATTAAAAATTATGATGAGTATGGTGCGAAAATGAGTGGGTTGTGTAACAGGTCCAACAGTCACTTTTTGCATGGGTGTAAACAGGTGGGATGGGCCTGCCAGCTAATGCTTCTTTTTATAATTTTATAGATAACAAATATGATGAAAAATGAATTGAAAAGTATATTATTACAATGTAATCTGAACCTTCTAGAGTAAAAAGATTCAGAAGGGTTTTATTATGCATTCAGATGGCTTTCAACATGTTCGGCCCGCTTAACCCATTTGACTCGTTTAATTTTAAATTAAATTTAGCAGCTTAACCCGTTTGACCCTCTCAGGCTAAAAAATACCCCAAACTGACCCATTTGTATATAAATGGGTCAAAAGCCACCTCTAAAACATTTAATTAGATAAAAATATTCATGCCTAGAAAGATTACCCATGAGCTTCCTCTAACCCAAAACGTACTGAACGAAAGCAACCTGCAAGAAAAGAAACATACATGGACTTGACCAGGCTTTTTGGAAGCAAACCCTGGTCAACCCAAAAGATGGTCAAAATAATAGACATCATTAAATAAATAAAAGTATGCTGACTTCAATACACTCAAGTAAAACAAAATTTTGCCTCTTTACAGTAAAAAAATTATTTTTTGGCCTTCATACCTCGTGTTTTGATTACCTTTTGGTCATTTCACGATTACAGGGCCAAAAATCAGCATTAATAGACAGAACTGCCTTTCAAGCAGCAACATTATATCATTCTCGTTGAAATTGGTCAAGTCACTTTTTTTGGTCAGAAAATAGGACTTGGAACATTGCGTACATAAAACCCATAAAATAATTTTCAGAGTACAGTAGAAAAAACTTATTTTATTAGATACTATAAGTACACAAACGCTTAACTTATATGAACAAACGGAGGAAGTTTTCCATGTTCAGGTTACCTAGGGAGGACGAATCTGACTCGGATGTATTCAGCATAACAGGGGAATCCCCATGACCTTTCACGAACCCTTTACCTGGCACCCCAAGATGTATTACCCATGAAGGTTCAAACCTGAGACCTCTTGTGAGGACATTAGGACACCTGATCACTAGGCCACTTTGCTGGTAGTAAATTTGGTGAATCATATTGCATGGTAAATTTGGTGAATCATATTGAACGGGAAATTTGTTTACACACAATCTAATACCAATTATATACGGAATGGAACTCCTTGGATACTAAGTTACATGTTCTGTATCATAAAATACTAACATCTATGTTGAGTGTCACACTTCCAAAATAACACTAGTTAGGACTATCGAGTTTTATGCATGATCCAGAAGTATGCACAAATATAAATAATAGTAAATCAATATACGGACCTTTTTGATGAGAAATTTTAGGGCCCAGAGACCAACAATGTCAGCTTTAGCTTCTTCCAAAGCCGAATGGAGTTCTTGTAGTTCCTGTTGTATCATATAGAAGAAATAAAGCGATTACACTTATCACAAACAAGAAGCATTAAATTGGTTATAAAATAGTAAACCAACTGACCAATCTCACTGTTGACTTTTGACCACTTGGAAGTGTTATAGTATGTGGTCCAATCCCATGACAGCACTCATGGCAAATTGTATGAGTGAAAAAAGAGTCAAAGTCAACCAGTTCCCGCTCTTCCTTAATGATACATACATCAGCTATAGGCTGAAGAATAAGCTTGAACCTATCAATTCATTTTTCAAACTCAGTTCTTAATACTGGAGAAATAGTAAGGATGACGAGATGGGTTATCAGGTGGGTTAGGTAGGTTTGGGTGAAATGGTTATTTTTAGTATGTGTTGAGTTGGTTAGCTAAAACATTCTGCTCCATTTCATTAGATACGTAATGTGTTAATTTTGATTACCAAAAAAAATTATCTTGAATCTCTAAATTAAAAGATTTAGGAGTTGTATGCAATAGAATAAAGTTTGGGCGAGTTTCAACTCATTCGGCCAGTTCCCATTCTAGCTTAACTTTTTTATTTGGCCCATTTGATATAAAACACAGCCCAAATCGACCCATTCGTGAGTTAAAAAAAAAGGATTTTGCCACTGGTAGAAAAAAGCTACTCTTGGCTATGAATTTACGTAGCTGGTAAAAAACCATAATGAATATATTTAGTTGTAAGATCATGGGTTCTATTCTTTACTTTGCCTCAGAAACATTCTTCAGCATCACCATTGATGTTCCACGATCATTGACTATTCGCTCATCATTTGGAAGGTTAAATGCAACGGTTTGAGGACCCTTAACATCCTGTACCAACATCAAACACATAAAACAACACATCTCAACTTTATGATCTCAATCTTCTAAATAATTATCTAATGCAAAACCAAAAACAAGTAGCTAAAAATTCCCTTTTATGTCCAATGGACTCACCCCTGAATTATAAACAAGCTGCACAACACGAATAGGTGCAGCAATCACTTCTGTTGATTTATAAACGCTGTCCATTGGAAGATTTTGCTCCAAAACCTACATAATATGTTTAATTGAATATAAATAAATAGAGTTCATAAAACTGAATGCAAGTGACATTGATCTAAAATGGCACCTGCAATTGATCCCCAAATAGTTTCACTTGAGCAGTTGCTTTGTCATCTCGCACTCCAATAAACGCCTCAAACGTGGCCTGAGTTGATATATACGATTACAAAATAATCTTATTCCGAGATATAAGGAGATTACCGCAGTTCATAATCCAAATTTGAAACAACACCACTAGTTGGTGCTAAAACAAAAATGAGTATAAAATATGTAATAATACCTTGTATCCAAATAGTACATCTTCATACGTCTCGTATGGGCCAATAGTAACATCCACCTTAGAATCCTAATAGAACAGAAGATATGCCCTCCATTAAAGCAACATTTAATGAAAGGAATTAAAAGACCACATTTACTAGCTTAAACAACAGGCTATCATTATTCTTACTTCTGTTATCATCAGCTTCATTTCATCGTTCTTTGAATTTGGAGTTGTAAAGATTTGACAAATTATATAACACTCTACAACCAATTGCAGAACACATTTTATCTTGGAAATTCAAATTTATTATTTTCAATTTCAAAATTCACAACCAGTTCTAATTTATTGGCTTGAATTGTCTAATAAAGTTATATATTTAATAGATTAATAAAAGCATCAGTTCAATCTCTACCATATAACAATTCTTGTCGATATTTAAGGTTAAATGCATTCAATACTTTAAGTGAGTAACAGATGAAAGAAGATATAATAACAACCAAGTGAAAACCATATAATTTGAGACTGCCGTCTATTTTTAAATCATCTACTCTCTTCCATGTGTTGTTTGATAGAAAAAGTCAACTAATGAGTGAAGATGTACAGAAATGAAGTGAGCACTAACCAATTCCATCCAAGCTATATCCGAGTCGTAATAATCATTTGAGAGGAAAGCATCAGCCTTGCTGTGAAGCAGTCTCTTTAAACTATAAAAACATGAATGACATCAAAATTCGATAGCTTTTTAAAACAAATGGTCACAAAATTTTTAAAAAAAAACTTACCTGGGTGAACTAGTCAGATTGGCTGCTTTATGCAATAATTCGGAAGCTTTTGTGAGATATGCAGAATATTCTTGAGAATAAGGGATGCTATAGAGATCATTTACAGAAGGCGTTGTATTATTGGAGTGAGAGTCGCTATGCCTTCTAATAACACTGAAAAATCCAACTGCATCTTGTTTTTCACCATCTGAAAGCCCTTTTGTCCACAATTCAAATTCCTGACACAAGAAACAAAACTCTTGAGCCATCAATCAGAGGTGGCAATTTCCGCCCATATACTTATGAATGGGTCAATCTGGTTTATGTTCGATCTCTAATAGCCAAATGGGTAAAATAAAAAATATTATCTTTTAAGGCAACAGGGCAAATGGGTTGGAAATTACCCAAAGTGTATTTTCAAAGTTATAAAACCTCCTACATCATTGTATTCAAGAAAGTTAGATTTTTATGTGGTTTTCTAATCATATTTCACACACTGATTATTTATTAAGAATTTTTAAAAGTGGGACAAATTTTTTCCAACCCAACGTGTTTCGACCCATACAAAAATGACCCCTCATCCAACCTGGCAGAGTGGCAGACTCACCCATTTTCCCCCCTCTGCTCATCTATCTCTATATTTGACTGAATATTGGACATGGTAAATTGAAATAACAGACAAGTTTACTATCTGAACACTAAAAACCATGTACCATTTTATCCATGTCTGGAGGGTAGAAATCGGCGCCAGGTGGTTTCTGCAATGGGAAGGCAGCCCTGTATTCAAGACCTTTCCACCCTGCGATTGGCTTTGTCGCTTCAGGAAGTAATTTAATTGCTGAGTCTGCAGTCGTCAAAAATGCTTCATTCTCATCAAGGGAAGACCTACCAAACCAAGTAACTTCAATTTACTCACTCAGATAAATAATCAATTAATCGTCCAACAGATGCCCTGTATTTAATTTTCATTTTTTATGAAAGATGCCCTATCATTTCTTAAAAATAAGAAAACCATCAACAAATTTGTAGCTAATCTTCTCTTTGATAATAGCTAATTATTTTCCTGCAACCTTTTAAATAGACTTGCAGTGCAGGGTCTTACCATGGACTTTTGTTTATTAAATAGTAACGCCATTTTAACTTGTCGAATTCAGACATCTGAGCACGTCCCTTTAACCATTCTCTTAGAGACGGATTGCTGCACCAAACCTGATTCAATGGAAAAGCAAGATGAAATAAAGAAGACAAACATTCTGCCATAGCACTTCAGACAAAATGACCAATAATCGGTTCTTAAAGTTTAGGATAAACAAATTCTCCTGATTGTTTAGGGGTCCTAGAATCAGTTTAATGTTAACTGCAACAAGACTGATTATCAAAGGGTAAATTACGTAATTACCGCTTTTTTTGACTAAATTTGAGAGACTTCCCATCTCACTAGAAAATTCTCTTTTCACAAGATTATCCTTTTATGCAATTTTATGTATTAATTTCTTAAATAATCAGTCAAACAGCTGATTATCTAAAACTGTTATGAATTCACTAAGACAAACCTGCTGATGGAATATATCATCCATCATTCTCGCCGCATGAATGAGTAAAACCAGAGCTTCCTTGTCCTCCTCAGTCAGACCAGTCAGCTGTGTCAAAATACTTTGATTAGTCACACTAGAGTAGAGGTGGCAAATATAACCTAAATAGACCTACCCACACAAAAGAACCCAAATTGACCCATTTACACAAAAGAAACAAAGATAAAAGAAATGAAGGAGAATACAACCTCTGCACTAAGTGAAGTAAGAGCATAACGATTGAGCATCTTTTGAATTTCCAAACTCCGTGCTTCTACATTACACTGGTACCTACACAAGTTTCAACTAAATAATAAATTCCATAGAGTATTCGGGCCTGGAGAGATTAATATAAAGTTTTAGTTTATAGATACATTTTTCGTCAATGCATTGGCATCAAGATATCCTTCTACCAGAAAATATCCAAGTGCTTGCATCCTAACTTACGTACCTTTTGATAATTATGTCAAAAAGTTGACCATATTGTCCATCTTTACTGTGTGGAACATATTCAGGATCTTCTTTAGCGAGTGCCTGTTTATAATCCTCAATAGAGATATATTTAACAGCAGAAACTTCAGATTCCTAGAACAAACAGACAAACACATGTTTAGATTTCAATAGCATCCAGTCGGGTTCAATAGTAATGATATTGTTTTTGTACGATATTTGGTGAATGATTTGTTTATTAAAAAATTAACTAGCTTGCAAAGTTTTGGTAAATATCCCCAAATAAAATAATGATTGAACTATCCATCACCTGAAGAGCAAATGCCTCCAAAGGAATGGGGGCTACTGTTGTCACCAGATAAACATCATCAAATTCATTATTGATGAAATTACCGTCATTTGTGACACTGCAAATAAAAAAATTTCATTTCATGAATGAAATCAGAAATTCTAATCTTTGTAGAACAAAAACAAGCGCAAGACAAAACTCAGTTAACAAAATACTCATATATTAACTATATGATGTGTAAAGTGAAACAAGAATGAATTCAGCATAAAACACATTTGACAAGTGATAGATGACTACTTTACATTACAAGAGCATTCTATTTATTTTACACTAAAAATAATAATATAAATAAAGTAGCAAAGAAAAGCAATTTTACCTCTGTTGCAAGAAAACAAATAGCAATTCAAAGGCATCCTTTGGGAGTGTCAGACCAAGCTCTTCTTGAAGTTCTCTCCTACAACAGAGATATTCGTGTTAATCAAGATGAACATTCAACAAAATCTCCACACACTAAGAGACGGCAATTTCGACCTATATACCTAATATGTGGCGATTTGGGTTATATATATTCGCTGTAACTTGTTAAATGGGCAAACTAAAAAATATCTGTGAAAATGTGGGTAGAAACTCGCTCAAAGTATATTCATATGCTTAACATCCTACATTGCTTTTTTGAAAAGATTTAGATTATTAGTTTAAATCGCTTTTGTAATCACACTTAGTTCAAATAGAGCTGGAAATTTCGAGCAATTTAGGTTAACGGGTCAATTCTGGCTACGTCTCCTCTCTAACGGGATGAAGAGGTAAAAATGTTCTGGGTCAACCCAATCCAATATGCACCAAATATTACTCTTTTTTACTCGAACCTGTTTTGACCCGTTGAGCACTACCCGACCCACCTATTTTTTGGGCAAAGTACCAGACCTCTAGAATTAATACATCAATTGTTTGTAACATTTACCGAACATGGACAAAAGTGTTGGCTGCTAGATCCACCTGTTTTCATCCATACTAAAATACTCCCCATTAGCCAACCCACCCATTTTGGTCTAGTCCGTCACTTTACCTGGCAGTGATAAGGGACGCATCTCCAGCCGAGATATGACCCGCACTAGAGATATCCCATAATCCAGGCCATGAATCCTTGCAATCAGCACGTCTCTGTAAAAGAAGCTGTTGTGTACTTTCTGCAAAAATCCACACATGAACAGCTCGGTGGTAATCCCCATCTCTGTGAACCGCTCCCCTGTAAAAAACGTAGAATTTAACGCACTTGTTCATTCCTTTTACACATTTGATAAAATAGTAATTTCGGTCCTGATATAGACTTTAACATTTAAATGTCAAATGTAAGTAAATACAAACACCAAGGACTACAACCGGAAGGTAATTTTCAAACTGACTCAACGGCCTGTCTGCACATAATGGAAACCAGGGGCGGTACCAGAAAAAAATTCAAGGGTGGGCAAAATTTTAAAATCCATGGAAAAAAAATCCAAGGGTGGACAAAATTTTAAAAACCCTTAAGAAAATTTAAAAAATCCATAAAAATTTAAAAAATATATGGCAAAATTTAAATTTCAGGGTGGGCATTTGACCCC
>JAOEHQ010033919.1:0-12974 GCA_025447715.1 Asclepias incarnata | reverse complement strand
TCCGTCAAAAGTGAGGACCAAACGTGAACGTTATTTTCATTTTAGGGACTACCAGTGAGGTTTTGATCTAGGAGGGATGAAACTTGATTTTTTGGACAACCACAGGGACCATTTAGGCACTTCTCTCTAATTAAGAACTTAATACATTAAATTAAATTTCATGTTTTTTTTACTTAATAAACAAAAACAACCATCAATTACCTATTTATTACTTAATACATATTATTTATGCATTCAGTCACTTAATACACTTAGCACTTAATAACTAAATAAAAGAAACGGACCGTTAATATTGTAGATCTTTATCCATTTTGATCTTACTTTTAACATGAGAGGAATTAACTTGTATAACACCATAATTAACAAGGGGCAAGATTTCGTCTTCTCAAATCTGCCACCATACTACATGTCCATGATACATGAAATACCTGTCATGCCTAAGAAGATTATAAAACCAAACTTCTCATATATTTATTCAAAAATGATAAATTGTACATCTATCATATTGTTAAAACTGATTTATTATATTAGTTTTTTTTTAATTTAATCACATTGTGTGTTGTATATTATTTTTCTTGATTATTTTTCATATTTAAGTTCCTCCAAACATATGAAAATCTGGCTTCATAAAATTTGTTTAAATGATGGGTATTTATTTTTATCTTTTTTTTTTCTTTTCTAAATGCATTTTTCATTATGCAATAAACAATTATATATTATGCATAGTTTATTATATATTAAAAAGTATATATAAAAAAAATAGGTGAAAATAGGATAACAAAAATACACACTCCAAATAATAAATATAGTAAATATTAACCTTTTATAATTAAAAAATGTATAGACAAGATATGTAACTAAATAGTGTTCACAACCTACTTTTGTTCATATTTTTCTCCAAAATGAACCTCCTTAAACCCTACCGGAAAAGTCTCAAATTCTCCACACTCACCACCTTACCACCACCACCACCACCACCGGATCTCCACCTTATCGGAAAAGCCACCGCGATCTTAAAACGCCACCACATACACAACCTAAACCCCTTATCTTCCCAATTCACTCCTCAATCAGCTTCTTATTTACTCCAACATTCCCAGTTTGACAAACCCCTTATCATATCTTTCATCAATTGGGCTCGAAACCGACACTTCTTCGATATCCGATGCAAATGCATATCAATTCATATCCTCACAAGGTTCAAACTTTACAAAACTGCTCAAATTGTTGCAAAAGATGTAGCACTCAACACCCCAGATGATAAAGATGGAATCTTGGTTTTCGGGTTAGTTAAAGATACGTATTCGGATTGTCATTCGAGCTCTGCGGTTATTGATTTGTTGGTAAAGTCTTATTCTAGTTTGAAGTTAGTTAAGAGGGGTTTAAATACCATTCATTTAGCGTTGTCACATGGTTTTATGCCTGGTGTGTTGTCATATAATTCGGTTCTTGATGCGATAATTAGGTTGAATGAACCGATGAAATTAGCTGAGGAAATGTATTTTGATATGATTAAATGTGGGGTTTCTCCGAATGTGTTTACTTTTAATATTTTAATTCGTGGGTTTTTTGGGGTTGGGGATTTGGATAAGGGGTTGGTGTTTTTTGATGAGATGCAGAAAAATGGTTGCTTGCCGAACGTTGTTACTTATAATACGTTAATAGATGCTTATTGTAAATTGAGGAGGCTTGATGATGCGTTTAAAGTGTTTAAGACGATGGGTGTGAAGGCTTTGGAGCCGAATGTTATTACTTATAATGTTATACTTAATGGGTTGGGTCGAGAAGGGAGGATGAAAGAAACGGGTGAGATTCTTGAAGATATGAAACGTAAGAGAATAGTTCCAGATGAGGTGACTTATAATACGCTTGTGAATGGGTATTGTAAAGAAGGGAACTTTCATCAAGCGCTTGTTTTGCACGATGAGATGACAGGTAATGGGTTGTCTCCGAATGTTATTACTTATACTTCTTTGATTAATAGCATGTGTAAAGCTCGGAATTTAAACCGGGCCATGGAATTATTAAACCAAATGCGTGTAAGAAAGTTGTTTCCAAATGCTAGAACATATACGACGTTGATTGATGGATTTTCACAACAGGGATTCATGGATGAAGCTTATAAGTTGTTGGATGAAATGAAAAAGAACGGTTTTTCTCCATCTATAGTGACTTATAATGCTTTGATTCATGGACACATTGTAGATGGAGATATAGAAGATGCTTTAGTAGTTTTTGATCAAATTAGTGAAACTGGGTTAGCTCCAGATGTTGTCACTTATAGTACTATCGTCACTGGTTTTTGTAGAAATCAAGAGCTAGATAAGGCCTTTGAAATGAAACGCCAAATGGTCAAAAAAGGCGTTTTACCTGATGCTGTTACATATTCATCACTGATTAAAGGTCTTTGTGATCAAAGGAACCTAACCGAAGCTTGTGATGTTTTTCAAGAAATGTTAAGAATAGGTTTACCACCTGATGAATGCACATACACCGCTTTGATAAATGCTTATTGTGTAGAAGGAGATACAAAAAGTGCATTACATTTGCATGACGAAATGCTCAATAAAGGCTTGCTCCCGGATGTTGTCACATACAGTGTGTTGATTAATGGGCTTAGCAAGCAAGCACGAACCCATGAAGCAAAACAGATTCTTTTCAAGTTGTATTATGACAATGCGGTTCCAGATGACGTCACTTATGATACATTAATAGAGAACTGTGGCAACATGGAAATGAAAAGTGTGGTAGCTCTTATAAAAGGCTTTTGTATGAAAGGTTTAATGAGTGAAGCAGATAAAGTTTTTGATAAAATGCTTCAACGAAGGCAAGCTCCCACTGAAGCTGTTTATAACATTATGATACATGGCCATTGTAAAGGTGGTAACTTGAGGAAATCTTTTTACCTTTATAAAAAGATGGTAAATCATGGATTTATTCCTCACACTGCAACGATTATTGCTCTAGTAAAAGAACTTATAAAAGGTGAAATGACCGCAGAGTCGAGTGAAGTTATAGAAAATGTATTAGGAAGTTGTAATCTTACTGATGCTGAGCTTGCGAAAGCTCTTGTGGAGATAAACCATAAACAGGGAAACATGGATGCAGTATTCAAGATTCTTTCAGAAATGGCTAAGGATGGGCTTCTTCCAAATAGTGGGAGAACTGCTTACGCTCAATGACCATGGACTATCTTCTCTAATACAGAATGCTTAAGGTGAGATCTTTAATGCATTTAGTTTTTTCCATTGTAGGACCTGATGTATGTAAATATACTACAGTAACATGTAAGGTATTCTCATGTTAGATTTTACAAAATATTGAGCATCTATGTATAGCCATTTATTTTTGTTTATATATCTAAGTTTACCACGTTAATATCTGTGTTTGTTTTCTTGGTCACATTCATCTGGAATTGCAATATGCTGTGTTGTTTCATGATACTAAAGGAGAAGGTCTATAAATAGATTTAGAGTGTCTGAGTTTATATGTTGATGTGCTACGACTTACCATAGAGGCATAGTAATGACTAATAACGAGATTGGGCGAGGAGAAGTTAGACAAAGTCGTTTAAAAAAAAATGGGTATCTTCAGTTTGAAGAGTTGAAAGATAACACTTATTTTAGATAGTTATGGTTATTTTAGGAAAATTTATCACTATATGTTTGACATCTCTTTTCAGTTACAAATCATAACAACTTTTTCTATCAATCGTGTTATTTGACTTATTTCATCCAATTGTAATCAAATTAGTTATGATAACTAAATAATTTAGGGACAAGGAATAACATACTAATGTTAGCCATGAAACTAATGATTTCAATATTTCTTGACAATTTGTTTAGTTTCATGTTATCCATTTACAATTCGAATACCTATGTTTTCCTAAACTGTAGCTGCTTATATCGGAAGTGGATTTCTATGCAACCTTAATATGGTGGGTGACATTAGTTGAATGCAGAGAATCTAGTTTGAAACATGCTCTGTTTTATTTAGCGTATTTTCCCTTTAAATTAACTTTTGTGCTTTTCTATTTACACTGGCAAAATATAGGTTCCAATTGGCAAATAGATGTAACAAAGAATTAGACATTCGGGTTGGTCATTAGCTCGTTCTTAATTTCTTGCTATGAATGATTTGTCTGATTAGTTGATATATATATATATATATATATACATATATTGCAGTTTATGATGTCATCATTGGCTATAAAAATTGTCACCTAGTAAATGCTTTTGGGGTAAGTCTCTTGGCATCTTAATAACCTTTTTCTTATGTCCGGTTCAAAGTATAGGTACTTTTAGCTTGTGATATCTTGGATCAGCTAGCCATTTTAAGATCTGACCATCAGCCTCTTTCGCCTTCTAAATAATTATTTTCAGTATTCAATATCAAATTTTTGGAACCAATATCTGGTCATTCTATGAGAGTTGTTCTAAACCCTTGTTTTCAGTGCCTAATAAGCAACTAATATGAAATCCAGATTCATGTGCAACTTTTTTGCACCAATGCACATTTGGTCATTCACGTTTGGTCATATTGGTCTTGTGAAAAGATTTGCCTAGGCTAGAACGATGCTGAAACGGTCAACCAAAGATCATCTACTTTTACCTGTTGCGTTTGAAGATTTTTTGTTGCGTACATAACACCTCCCGATTATCAATGACCAACAAAACATCTCATCAATGGTAATCGGGAGGTGATATGTACACACCAAAAAATCACATGATATAGATGAAACTAATTAATCCTTCTGTAAGAAAATTACAATAATCTGAATATGAAAATCACATGATATAGATGAAACGAAACTAGCATTAAAAAATGGTAAGAACATGAATAGATTAATCACATAACTTTAGTGAAACTAAACAAACATAAGATAATGGTAAGAATACGAGTAGATCTGATAATATCAATGAAACTAAAAATAAAAGGTTCAAGCCAAGGCTTCACTCTATAAAATACATATGTATAATGTAAGATTTGATTCTCATATATGCTAGCTTTATAATTCTTCACAAGATCGTAGCTCTTTCTATTCGGATATCCAAGAATTATCAGTGTTCTTCCTTATTTCATTTAAGTTCTTCATATGCGAGTCGACTTGTATCCGATAGCTTTTGTTTCTTGTTTTATTAAATGATCTGTGAAAAAAGTATTCCTTATCAAGGCTCATTCTCATATACCATGTAGCTTATACAAAAACCCAAATCGTATCAAGGTTCTTGATTGCAATACAAAACCCCTGCTTGTATAGACTTGATGATTTTTTCTTCTCATCTGATGTTGTCGTTATGATTTTCTAGGAATGAAATATATCCATTTTTCCCGTTAAACTATTGCAGCCACAAGCAACATTGCATAACCACCGCTACCGAAAGGATGGTGAAGACATGTTTATAATATATACTAGATTGCAAATGTGATGTGATATGGGGACTTGGTAAACCATCACATTATGCATAATGACACCATTTTGTGAATTTGACACACTCTACATGGAATGGATCACGCTTTGTGATGGTTGTCGCTTCCATCCAACACTTGAAATTCTAGGGATATGTTTTAAGGGCCATAGGCATTTCATGCTATTGCTCCAGTAGTTGTTAATTTGTTTTGTTTTTAGTGACACATCAATAGGCGTACAAGTTTGTGGTTGTAATACATGATTGGTATGAGTAAAATACCTTATTATTGGTAAACTCAACCGTGGAAAAAACGTTCCATATCTTTCCCATGACGTAAAAAATAAAATCTTTCGAAATTTTCTAATATGCAAAACAACATTCTGCACTTGAGTATATATATTAGCATGACATGGACATGCATGCTAGATAAGTTGTCCCAATCCATGAACATACTAGGTGGAAATGATTCTAGCCAATCATTGGGCACCTAGGCTAAAGAAAATGAAAACATCATATATGTGTTTTATGAATTGGCTAGAATCTTATCCACCCGGAAGGACTAGGAAACTTATATCGCATATTCATGTCGAGCTTTTGGCCAGTTGTATCCAAGTTAAGTGTGTTGTTTTGCATTTTAGGCAATTCTAAGAGGAAAATTTGTTTACATTATATATGGGAAAGATTTGTAGCTTTAGTAAGTGTAGTTTACTAATTATCAAGAGGTGTTACAAGTTTACCATGGATTAGAAGCAAAAACTTGTGCACCAATGATGTTGCAACTTGAGGGTCACTTTGAACGAAACTGCTATTAAGCACACACATTTATGGCCATGAAAAAGCATATATGTGGTATCTAAGCGTGGAAAATTTGTATTGAGATAGAAGCAGCAGCCGCCCTTAAGACACGCCAACAAAAAAAAAATCCTTAATTTGAGTTGTGAAAAATCTTGTAATAGGTTTGCCTAAATCCCCATGTTGCAAGACATGTGCGATTTAATACATATTATATGTGGGTAATTAGTATGATGGGAAACTATATATCAATGCATTGTTGGAATAAAAGACGATACTTGTGAAAGAGGAGAGCATAAAGTAAAGCAAAAGGGGAAAGAAAAAGATAGCGTTGGAGATCAGGTTCTATTTGATCTTAGTAGTGAGTTAAAACAAAGAAGAGTTGGGCTAATATGAATCATAACCCATTCACTACACTGTTGCAAAAGTCGATGATCAGTCAAGTATAAAATTGCAAAAGAATCACCAAGAGCTTACCTCATTGGTTTAACTGGAATGGAAGAGTAACATGTGATTTTTATTCATAAATTTTTACGTAAATCATGCTATTTACTATAGTTCCGAGCTCACATATATTAGATATATGGATTGCCAACTAGTTTATAGTCATGTCCAATGGACGGTTTTCCTCCGGTTATGTTTGCTCTAATCTAACCCGTTAATGAATTAAAGGCAGATTATTATTTTATTTTTTCTCTCAAAATTGTTGTAATGTGTCAAGATACAAACATACAAAATTAAGCTATAATTGATACTCCCTTCGTCTCAAAAAACTTCCACTTTTGACTTTTTAAAGGGTTTTTTTTTTCTTTCAATTTTGACCTTAAATATTTTTGTTCATGTTACATAATACCTAATGTAAAATATACGAATGGGTTGAGTTTTAAATGTATTTTTGTTGGTATAATTTTCATCAAGTATTATATAATACAAACAAAAATATTTAAAATCAAAGTTGAAAAAGAAACATTTACAATGTGAATATGCAATTATTTGGTCTAGAGAAAGTATTGTGATTGGTCTTGTAAAAATGTATATAACTATATATGCAATTAATAACAAGGTTTAACTGAAACAAGTGATCAAACAAGTTTGAAAAATTAGAAAACACAATTTATATGTATATATCTATTTTGCCTTGATAAATTGACTAACTATACAATAAACTGTTGTCAAGATGGAAAGAGGGATTCGTTAAGACGACCCCCTCTCCCCACTTCTATTTCTTCTTGTTGCGGAAGCATTGCAAAACGATGATTGTGATAGTGTGTTTAGAGGCATATCCTTGGCAAATGATGGTGCCAATTCATCCCTATTACAATATGCGGATGATGCATTATTCTTTGATGAATTGATCTTTTTGGAAAGGCATCAGGACTCAAAGTTAATTTAGCAAAAAGTAGATTGTATGTATCGGGTTGTAAGTTGAAAGTATCGCAAAAGTGCTCTCATGATAGACTTTCATTCACCTATTTCGGTTTGCCCGTGGGAAAGAAAATAGTTAGCATCGAAGGAAGCTTGGGGGTGAAGTTTATCTTCATGGAAGTATTCTAAGAAGCCTTTCTATTGGTGGGAGACTAACATTGCTAAAATCACCCCTTTACCTCTTTTCATTATTTCGAGTCCCCATTAGCAAACTGGAAGCACTCGGGTTTTTTTGGGGATTCCAACAAGACATGAAAAAGATAAATTGGGTTAAATGGGATAACATCCTTCTACCTAAGAATTTGGGGGGTCTTGCGGTTGGGAAGCTTAAAAGCAAAGAACTATGGGTTGCTAGGAAAATTGATATGGAGATATCACTGTGAGAAGGAAAACAGTTGTATAGGTGGGCTCGGGACCAGCAACAGTTTTCTTCAAGGATTAGGTGTATCATGTATGGGCCTCAATAGCCTGCAAGTCACTTGAAAAGTTTGAAATCCGACATCATGAAGCCATCTATAAATCTGTGGATTGTGGGGACAGTACAAATTTCTGGTCTGATCGCTGGGGTATGGGACGGCAGGCACGGCACATACTAAAATACAAATTCCCTCCTCTATACACCTTGGAAAACAATAAAAAAGCACAAGTGAGAGACAGATTGATCAAGACAAATGAATCTTCTCATGGCAACTGGGACTGGAGCCGAGAATGAACTGATTGAATTGGAAATATTATTGGAAGGAGAAACGCTTGACGCGTAGAACCAGATCCTAGCAGTGCATGGTAAATTCTCAGTGAAAAGGTTATCTTCTTTAACCCAGATGAGCAACTATGAACAGGCTGCCATGTAAAACATGTTTACGTGATAGAGGTGTCCAATTAAACTTGGTACTGTGTGAGTTCTGTGACATAGAAGACAGACCAGGGATCACTCTTTGCTAACTTGCTCAAAAATCTGGCCAATATGGAGGAAAGTTTATGCTATAAACTACCATTGAAGCAACAAACTTAGTATAGCTATAAACAACATCCAAGAAATAAGATGAAGAGAAAGAAACAGAAATACGTAAATTATTTGAAATATCATCATCTTGCTTCCAAAAGGGTAAGTATGAGAATAAAGCAACAAACTTAGTATAGCTAGATTAAAGGTTTGCTAGTGGTTTTCTTGGTAACACAGCCACACAGGTATCATTTCTTTTTCCTAAAAATGCAGACCTTTGGCAAAAGTTCATATGGTCTGCATTCATCACCTTACTCAGGAACAAGCAAATATTTAAATGCTTACCTATCATTTGCGCACTATTATTAAAAAACCTTGTCCGAGGCACAGTAAGTAAAATTCGGAGCTTTAGAACATATTAAACACAAACATAAACACTCAGAGAACCCATTAAGGCCATGAAAACACCTTCAACAGATTCACGCATCTATTTCTTTTAGTGCATGCAGAAAGGCATCATATCATATTGAAGCAATTTCAGCAAATTAGTCATATTCATATATAATCCAATAACATATAACAGATACCCAAGTTGTATATTACGGGATGCCATCGTATAGGCTATGATTCAACATGTTAAATCAAAACGTATATTCAAGTAATAACATGCAAGCATAGCTCTAAATAAGCTACAAATATATGCATAAAAACCAAACTTTTACCAAAATAGAAACCTACTTGATGGTATTAATTTTCCCATGCTTGAGTTAGCTTGTCTCAATTAACTACAAGAACTAGTACAGTAGTACCTGTTTACATACAAGATTACACACTACTTATTCGCAGAAGGTTAAACATAGTCACTCATTGATCCTAGACCAAACTTACAACAAGCTTAAAACCAAAAGACAAAAAGAAAATCTTACAAAAGAACCCGTAAATCATCTTGAAGAAAGCCTCTGATAAAGATCATCAGCCAACACCTGTCTCAAACTTTCACCAAAATAATAATAAGACTTCTCACTCTCCAACAACCGCGGAACCACCCCATTCTCTTCTGGCTCCTTCCACATCTCGGGTTCCGGCTCCCTAGCAATCTGACACAAATTATGCAACACACAACAAGCCACAATCGTCTGTGGTGCGTGATTCAATCCCACATTCATATCCTGCAAAATCCTCCACCTTCCTTTCAACAACCCAATCGCATCCACAACTACTTTCCGTCCTTTCATCAACCCTTCATCAAACGTATTCTGCGCAGGATTCCCCGTCCTATTCCCTGAAAAAGGCGTCAACAAAAACGACAACAACGGATAACACCAATCTCCAACGATAAACGGCCTAACCGCATGCCCTTTCACATTGACAACTTTTTCCCAAACAATATCCCCTGAAATCAACCTATTATACAACAAACTCTCCCTAAAATGACTAGCATCATCAAATGCACCAGGCGCTTTCACACAAACATCCCAAAATATCTTCTTATGATCCGCCACGACTTGTAACTCCACCGACTTATACCCAAACCGATTCACATAAACACTAGGATTCAACAAATGAGCAGGCAAACTACGCAACCTAACATGAGTATTATCAATCGCCCCACATATATTAGGCAACGACGTAATCTCGGCAAAAGAAGCCGTAGTCTCCTGCAGACGACGGCGTCCAGCAGGAATCTTAATAAACTCAGGATACAACTTAGTAGCTAACAACCTAGTAACCATATTAGTTATTTTAGACACAAGGTAAGGCTCCAGGGCATATCTTTTAGCAACGGTTTTCGCAGACAGACCTAACGAAAGGCGCGACAAAACCATGGCGACCGCATAGTCAGACGGTAAGGACAAATTCGATAGCGCAATAAACGGTTTAAGTTTATCAACAACGGTGGTGAAGACAGGGTAAGACAGGCCGTAAAGGGAACGCCATTGGGCGTCACGGAGAGGGGCTTCCATGGCCCAAATGCGTTCGGTGGATAAAGCACGAAAAGCGGAGACGGAGAATTGGGAAGTGGTGGAAGGGGAAAGAGGGGGAGATGATGGGGGTTTTCGACGAGTGGAAATGTAGGATAAGACTGAGGCGATGGTGAAGAATAAGAGTGGGGCGGCGGAGGTGGTGGTGGTGCTTAGGAGAGAGGATGGTGTGGTGGTGGTGGTGGTTGGGTCTAGTTGGTTTTGCAGGTGGAGAAGGTTGGAAAGCATGATTATGAATGATTGGTCCATTGAATGAATTTGATCTGCACAATTTGAAACCCTAATTTGGTCGGAGAAAGATGGCGACCGTGGTTGAGAATGATAAATCTGAATTTTGTTTAGTGAAGTAGTAGTGTGCCGATCAAGTCCTGTAGATTTTGTGGGTTTTTGTTTTTGGTCCATTGGAATTATGAATTGTGCTTTAACAATCAAGAGTTACGTTTAATTTTGGTTTGCGATCTTTCGAGGAGTTTAGGAATTATTGTCCCTTGTAATACGCAAATAAACATATATAAAATGATTACTTTTGAAGTCTATGTTTAAATTATTTGAAATCTAGTGGTTGTGTAAACAATACAATACATACAAATAACGTAGCTTAAATATTAAAGTTTTCATATTATTTAACACGCGTTTAAATATGAAAACTAAAACAAAGTCTCTATTCATTTTCATAGTAACCCCAATGTTAAGTTTCTTCCACTTCTGACCTCATGTTGCTTTGTATGCAAAAGCTAGAAACCAAACGAAAGTTTGCCACTCATTCGTTTTCATAGTAATCACCGAGAGTTGGTCGGATAAAAACAAGGATTAATGCAGCTCAACTCAGTGTATTAAATACTCACTCAAACTTCAATGTTGTGCAAATTAAATATATAATTAGTCAACTCATGAGTGTGGCATAATAAATAGAAATATTTTGAAAACATAAAACACAATGTTTGTATGAGTACTTTACTATTTGAACAATTTCCTGTAATATCAACAACTACAACAACAAAATCTATATTACATTATAAAGCATTTACCGTCTCATTTTTCTCAAAAAAGAACTTGATAACCCCAAAATGCCATTTTATTCATTATTTTAAACATCTCCACTTGAAATACCTATAATACCTACTTGAAATACATATAATACCCTTAATAATTTAATTTACAACATCTATCCTTAACTCCTAAAATAACTACACAACCTCTTTTATATCAATAACCTACACTACTCGCCGCCGCCACCGTCACCACCAATCGTTGCCACCACCACCACCTGTCGCCGCCACCACCACCAGTTGCCGCCGCCGCCACCACCACCACCTGTCACCACCACCACCCGTCGTTGACGCCACTGTCGTCGCATTTCGAGGATTCTCCTCTAATCCAATCCAATCCAATTGGTGTGTGATGATTGTGGATTGAGAAAATGAAGAGTATATGATATACGCAATCAAAAAGAATATCATTTAGGACAATATGGTTCAAATTGATGACATTATATGAAGAGTAAAAACTAATGTAACAACACAATTTATTAATTTGGACCAATCATATAAACTTGCCAACTAAATAAACACATCCCGAAGAAAATTATTGTTTGCGTGTTAAAAAATATGTGTAAATTATACTAAAAACAAATACAAAGAAGAACAAATATACCAACAAAAAAGTTGAAGGAGACAAACGAACCTTTGGACCAATCATATAAACTTACCAATTAAATAAATACATCCCAATGAAAATGATTGTTTTTGTGTTAAAAAAATATCTGCAATTTATATTAAAAGAAATACAAAGAAGAACAAATATACCAACAAAAAAGTTGAAGGAGCCCAACGAACCTAAGAGATTAGTAGTAAATCAAAATGAATAAACGATTATAGTTAGGGACGCAATGAAAATTATAATAAACGATTATAATAAACCTAAGAGATTAGTAGTAAATCAAAATGAATAAACGATTATGTTTTTAAAAAACCGAACGGATCGGTTCGGGTTTTGATTTCGTATGCAAACACCGACAAAAAAACTGAACCGAACCGAACCTGTATATATTTTAATTTATTTTATATTTATATTTATATTTATATTTTATTAAAAATACTTATGAGTATTTAAATAGTCTCTATAAGTTATTTTATATGATACCAAACAAAGGCTTAATAAAATCTAGTGTCATACTTAGTTTCAAAATAACACCATGAGACGTTGGATGGTTTAAAAAAGAATTTAATAAAGGAGTTTTGATAGGGATTTAGCAAAACACATCAAGCCATTGACTCTTTTGTTATTTCATGCACAGGTCAGTGACTTGATTTCGTATATATATATATACATATAGTGAAAAGTTATTTTAGGAACCCCTAAAAGGTTATGAACCTTTAGGAACCCTTTTTTTTAACATAATTTCATACATATGCTCGAGCA
>JAOEHQ010033908.1:0-12976 GCA_025447715.1 Asclepias incarnata | reverse complement strand
CTATATTATTTATATATTAATTAATTATATATTATTTTTATAATACATTATAAAACATTTAGCCCCTTCATCTTTCTAAAAAAAAAAAAAAAAAAAAAAAACTTAACCAGTCGTCACTCACCTTTCAAGTCTCGCCACTTTCACCATCGTCCCGTCGCATCGCGCGGGTAATCTTCTAGTAAATAATAATAGAGGTGGAGTTGGAATGATAGAAATTGATAAAATCACAAGGCAAGTAGGATAGTTGTGTCATACTGTGATGAATAGACAGAGAAGTTGGAGGCGTTTTAAGATGACGACAGAGACTAGAGATTAGATTGGGGGAAAAAATAGGATAAAAAAATAGAAACAACTTTTTTTTTTTTTATAGATGATATAACTAAATTATCCTTTTTTATTATTAAATTGAAATTAATATCTCTAACTAATTACCAAAATGCCATATTAATTGTAATTCATTGATTAAAAAATTTTAAGGTTAAAATTGATTAAAAAGGGTTCTTAAAGGCTCTTAAAATATCTTCACTATAATGGAATGCTTATTTAAGAACCCCTAAAAAACAAATGCGATAACCATTCCTGGTCATTGATCTTGATAAATCGTAAGTTTCATCTAGATCATTTTAAATGTTTTATCTCAAAAACCGTACATCGTCAGACGAAAAAAAAACTATGGATAATATTAAAAAAAAATTATAACTATTTTAACCTTTTTTTTAAAAAAAACTTTTTTCTTCTTTCCTTTAAAAAAAATAAATTTCATCGGTCGGGTGACAATGGGGACCCACAAGCCCTCTTCTCCCTTCGTCGGTTAAGTGACCAGAGTCAAAGGATTTGAAAACCGACGAGGCGATTGGGAGTGCTCTTAGCATTCTTTAAAGAGTGTTTTTAATCTTTATAGGTGCTTGCTATTTTTTATGTTTCTAGTAATGTATTACTTGCTGTATATTGTTGTTTGTTTCTCTAATTTCATACTAGTTATTTTTATAAATAAAAGATGTCTTTCAATTGTTATTAGAATAATAAAAATGTAGCGGTCATAATGGTGGCAAGAATTACAAGAATAACAAGTTCAACGGGCCGGCTCTATTCGAGATGATCATGGGGTCTAATGGACATGAAAATGGCAGCATATTGCCGGAGCATCCGGTCGCTGCAACTATCCTCATCCGTCACACGATTCACGGTCTGCCGCACCCTTGCCACATACCGTCTCCACCCCAACTGTATGTTCACTGCAGCCCAAGTCCTCCAGTTGGATGAGTAATATCTCACTGTTCGCTTCAACCTCTCATTTGCAAATTTGTAACGGAAATGATCAGTCACATAACGGAGATGATTGGCATCAAGCCCAAACGCTTCCGTGGGCTCCAAACACGTAAAGGTAGCAGAAGATGCAGGAAGCCTGTTAATAAAGGGTCTCCGCAGGCACCAGGATAAAAGCTCGTCACCTAAGTAGCCTCCTGGGTCTAGTATACTTGTTGCGACAACTCCTTTACTTAGGTTTTGGCTACTTTTTACGCGTCCTTGAACTATAAACACCATTCTTTGAACGGGATCTCCTTCTCGTATGATCTAGATTTCAAAAACTCAAATTATTACAACAACAACAACAACGGTACCCAATCCCTGCATAAGCGGGGTATGGGGAGGTAAGATGTAGACAGTCTTGCCTCTACCCGAAAGTAAAGAGACTGCTTCCATAAAAACTCAAATTATTACTATATTTATCAATTCACATATGACAAACATTACAAGTTTTCATTATGATTTTCCGGGCCATTGATAACAATAGGATTCGTGGTACCTTTTCGTCCTTTGAGAATACTAGTGGTTTAACACGATCACAAATGTTGTCCAGTATTAAGTCGTCTAAATTGTGGAACAACGGCACCTGGGAAAGATAAAACGGAGATTAGGAACATTTGATTCTTCTCCTGCAAGTCTTGGGATGTATTGAAAATGCATACTTAACCAAGAGCTGTAGTGCCAATCGGGTTGGGTAACCGGTCATCTGGTTGGGTCAGATTAACGGATCCACAAACACTTAATAATCCATTTTGTTAATTTGATGAACTAAGGTGTTATATATGATTAAGCAAAAGATCTACTCCGTATTATATTAAAAGCAATTGAACCTTTTTATAATAAGTACTTTAAAAGGTTTTTATATCAAAGATTTTCTAACTCATTTGACCCGTCAACCCATTGACCCGTTTGTCCAGTTTTTTACCCTGTTAAATCATAGCTTAGTCCATTCACTTGTTATACATTAAATATAACCTAATTCAAAACAGATATATAAGTACATTGGCCATAACTGCTACCTATTTAACTTACCATCCGGATAAGATCCAGGCAGAGAAAACGTTTGATATCACGTCGAAGGCCTTCTGGTAGGTCTTTAATCAATTCCATTTCATCTGAACCTCCCATCAGCGCCCAATTTTGGCGTTCATAATGACGAACTCTCTGTCTAAGAAGCGATGGTAATTGTCTCCTCTTCATCCACCATTCCATATCTCGACATCTAAGTTGCATTTTTCTCTTTTTTGCCATAACAGCATGCAAGAATACCTTAATTATGGAAAAACAAGTCATCATAGTTAGAAATTTGTTCAAGTGACGCCCTATTTAGTAGTGTGTACATTCGGTCGTAACATGAAGGATCTTGACCGACCAAAAAATCAAATTTAAACCAAAATCAAACTAACTTAAACCAGTTTGGTTCGGGTTCTGCAATGGTTCAGTCTCTAATCAGAGAATAAACCCGAAAGGATGTTTGTCTATTTTAGTCTAAAAATATAAGCATAATTGTTTTTAGTTGAAAGATGAGGCAAAAAAAACCTGGTGTGGTTTCAGCTAGACTGAACCAAACTGAGAAATGTTTTACTAAAAGATCTTGAACCAATTTATACCAGACGCAAGAACTAAACCGTTCATAGCCAGTACTGATACGGTTTGTTTGTTTTAAACGTGTTTTGTGAACCTTTACATATTAGCCTAACAAGATGGCATTGGGTGTTTACCTGAATATTACCGATCAATAACGTGAAGAGCATTAAGCCACTTAACACAACACAGATACTAAAGATCACTTCAACCCAGTGACTAGTGGGTTCAAGATCATTTCCAAATGTACTAAGACTCATGAGACCCCAAAAGATGGGATAAAGAACTTTGACCGTGAGCGAGTTGCTAGAAATAACAGGAAGTGCCCATCGGTAAATGCCATAGTGGTACGGGCCGTTCACATCTAAACACGACGGCTTTGTTCTAACCAAACCCATGGTTGAATTTCCTGCACAACGATTACTAAATGTCTCATGGGGCAACATAAACTGGTAGCAAACCTCTTCGGCACAAGACAAAGCTAGATTACAAGCACTTTTCCTATTACATTGTTGCCTTAAGCACAAAACCACTCGTTGTATCGCCAAAACATACCAACATCCACCCGCAACCTATTGCAACAAACAAATTGGCAAGTAGTAGAAACAGTTGTAAGTATAAACCTATGATAAAATGTTACAATAGTTTCATTTTAACAAGTCAACCAAAGTTAGACGATTTAATCATGCAAAAATAAGTTTAAAGGTTAAAATGCCAAATTTTTGAAAATTTAATAATCAAGTCATTATTAAGCCTCCGTTCAAAAAAAAAAAGTCATTATTAAGCCTAATTATAAGCATGAACAAGTTAGATATAAAGGTGGCGAACTACATAGCCTGTCCGAAAAAACAGAATTATACAGATTAATTTGTTACAACCAATATCTTTGTGCAAATGGAAACATAGACTTCACATTTCTACATTTTTAAGTGTGCAAATCGTTCAGTGTGGTGAGTCAGTTTATCACTGATGTGGCATCAATAAACGGGGATTTCAGTGTGGTGGGTTAAAGATGGTCTAAGGTATGTACATTTATATTTATATCTGTTCCGGTGGCTATTAGGAAACTTGAGAAAAGTTGTACTTACATGAGAAGCAATGAAGTAAGCGATAAGATTAAGGGCAAAACCCCACCAAATGGTGCCAAAGATGTAGCCAGTGACTTTTGCCATCCTTCTCATTAGCGAGATCGAGTGGTAGACTTTGGGTAGGAATTGGAACACGAAAAGGAGCAAAAGGGTGGTCATTATTGCCTTTATTCGCTCTTCACGTATTAACCGTGGCACTACCAACCAAAACACTGCCTGAGAATATAAGTACAATTAAGATTCTGATTAGCGCATTCTGATGGAAGACCCAACTACATAAGGACCATTTTGCACATATCGCAGGTATTATAATCTTTTGAGACACATTTTTGTGTATGTCACATTTTAAGTATCACACCCCTCTTACTTAAACATAATTTAAGTAACAAGTTTTCTATTAGGACCATGAAAATTGCTATTGGGACCGGATCTATAAGGGCGACATATGTCGTCGCTATAGCCCTCGTGTCGCCGTTTTAGGACCATGAAAATTATAATGATTTATCAAAACTACCTTCTCCTTTATTCATAGAGAGTTTTTAAATATCTAACCAAATCAAATCAACTTTATACACGTCAAATTGAAATCACATCCTTTCTTCCCGCAGCAAAAATCAAACAATTTTTAAAAGGAACCCGGATAGTACGTACACGAGCAAGCTATAAGTGCTCAAAATAACTTATATATTATTAACAATAGTAATTAAATGACGTCACTATTCTCAAAATAACTTATAGGTCAGGATTTTAAGTTTTGATGAAGTTAGGTAGGGAGAGAGTCTGTTGGGACAACATATATTTGTCGTCCTATATATAGGCTTGATGTGTCTGTAAAAAATGACACACACCCATTTGGGTGACATATGTCGTCCCTATGACTCCAGTCCCAATTGTAATTTTCATGGCTCCAATAACAGACCCCTTAAGTGACAACACTCCAATAATTACAACTTTTTTTTAACTATTCCTATATATGTTTGACATACATAGTTAGAATTTCAAATTTTTGGTGAAGATGAATTTTAGTGTACAGCCAAAATGTTTGGCATAAATAGTTAGGGTGGAAGGAGTGCCTCCCCACTCCTCCCCACCTTTTCTCATCTTTTCTATTTTTCCTCATTTTTTATCCACTTGCAAGGAATGTTTTACCATCGCTCTCCACCCTCTTTTTTTATTTTATATATATGAGTTTGTATGTGGATAAGACGGTAAAGAAAGTGGGCATTGCCCTCACCATTTGTTTCCCCACCCCACCGGCACCTATAGCACGGGGCACTCTAATATTAGGAAAAAGTGGTGATCTCAAATTTTCCCTGGGTACTCCGAGTACACTTAGGCTCACCGGTATAGGGGGGCTTGATGGGGAGGGCGGCACCCGACATGTGGCAAAGACGTAAGAGGAGAAGAAGCCCCAAAAATGGTAGAGTAAGGGGGCAAGGGGCGACTAATATAATAATAATATATATATACATATATATATATACACACTCACATCAAAAGAAAATAGGGCGGCATATATCTGCCGGAGTGGACAAAATTTTTGCTCAAGATGCCCCCAGCAGCGCGGCACGGAGCGGATTCGAGGGGCTTGGGGCGGATCAAGGGGGGGAATCGCCTTATACCGAATAGTCTTAGAGATGTTTGACATATTTCACATATTTATATTTACACTGTTGCTCACTGTGTTTACTTGTACTTTTTTATTCTGAAGTCATTTTTGGTGAATAAGATGAAATGATGAATTTTAGTGTACAGTCATCATACGTCAACATGGCACATAATGACAAAACAATGTAGCAGGTTCTGTCATGCCTTGTATTTACTTATATTTGCATAATACTAACATAATATCCGCTTGATGCCACGAGATTATATATTTTTCGTTGACGGTATAAGCAATGTTTTAAAAATTGATTTTTGGTGGTTTTTTACAATGTTGCGAATCGGCCGTTTTTTCGGTTTTTGGCCCATTTTTTCGGTTCAACCAGTTTTTTCCAAGTTTAGTAACATTTTTATTAAAAATTTAACAAAAAAATAATAATAATAACCAACCTGTCAAACCGGTTCAACTGATCTGACCGGACGTGGTGAGACGACTGGTTCGATGAAAAATCCGGTTTTTAAAACATTGGTTATGAGTTAATTAACTTTAAATAGCTGTAAATATTATAACCTACTTAAAAATATTTGGGTGAATAGTAACCTAAATGGGTACACAAAATATTTTTATTTCAGCCCTTAATTGATTTAATCAACTTTTCTCATCTTTGATTCTTTAACCAATTTACAATTTAAAGTTTTAATCCTACAATTTTTGTTTCTTTTAGATTTTATGCATATGTATCTTTTTGAAAAGTTGGTTGTTGAGGCCTTCCGCAATAGTGTTATGATGATCGGAGATATATGTTCGTTTTAATGAAATGACGCTTTTACCGATGGATTATTTTCAGGCAAGATGTTGTAGGAAAGGGTATTATTGAAAGTCGGAAGGATCAAGCTTGACTGTTTGTTGCTTTTCATATTCTTGTTTTTCTTTTTTGGGAACAATTAATCCTTTTAAACCAAATTTTAATTTTAATCATAACATATTAAATTTCTTTTTATAAAAAAAAGTTATAATCAACTTATAATTATTAGTTTCGCATAAGTACTTAGGGGTGTAATATTTAAATTAGAATCATTAAACCTTTTTAACTTTTCCTAGCCCGAATTTGAGTCTATATATATCTTTTATTTTGTTTCTTACGTAAAAAAAGTAGATTATATATACTTAACAAAACTAATTTTGCCCAAAATACAATTTGTTATCCCCAATCAATGACCAGGTATAAGGCTAGTTACAAACAATAAAACATAACATTTTATGACATAGATATTAGTGAAACCCATGTCAGCTCATCTAAATTTCTTACTACACTTTTTTTAAGTGACATAATTAATAATTTTGAGCTTTATGCCTTTATCACCATATATATATATTGATAAAGTGTATATATATATAGCAAAAGTGAATATAAGGTTGTCCCTTAGGTATGAAACCTTTCACATATCAATTTTTTAATATTTGCTGTATAATAAATAAATGACATGGGACTCATGAATTTTATGGATTAAAAAACAAAAATGTGAGGATTTCATATCTAAACTTAAGTATGAAACATCTTTATATTCACATCCCCTATATATATATATATATATAATTTATTTTAACTAAATATATACACATCTTTAAACACGACACTTTAATTTGCCTACTTTTTAGATGTAATGCATATCAAGTTAGGTTCTTTTAAGAGCCTAATATGTCCAAAAACATATTTCACGAGTATGACTAATAGACAAATTAACCCTTATCCTACACTAATCTCTATTCTTGAATTACCTATGTAAATCAAGAAAAATTGTCAATCACATGTAGATATATTTCTTACTATTATTTTAGCATATGATATGATGATGATGATGAATATAGTACATTGATAATTTGTGAAACTTCTTTTATGTAATCATCATTGTAGGTTGAGATGTCAACTTAATTGTTTTGTTCATCTCATTGTCGAAATTATTTATAAATTTTTTTAACGTCAAATGTATATTAATTTTACGTGTATTCCTAAACTACCTCAACATATTACTAAGGCCGCTTCTTATGAAGTCGGCGTATACCCTTCATGAAGCTCGGCGTGCAAGACATGATAGGCACCACCTCGGCGTGAGGTGATATCGTCGAATCTCGGCATGTTTTTGAAATGGTTCGACGAGAACAATGAGCCCCATGTGCAGAATACATAAAAAAAAAAAAAAAGTTTTTTGTGCGTTTTCCTTTTTTTTCCTTCTCTTTTTTTCATATACGTGTATGTATATTATATATAGATAGATATATATGTATAACCAATGCTAGAAATTGAATCATGATATTCTCTCTTTGCATTAACTATTTACTATTTGTTTATTCGTGTATAGTCATTTAAAATTTTAGTCATATTAACATTTTTACTGTGTTCACTTGTACATCTTTTATTTTGAAGTCATTTTTGGTGAAGCTATAGTTTAATGTACTGTAAAAATACCACGGGTGGAGTAAATTGATTGGATAGATCATTAAAATCTACCTCTACGTCAACATTGACATATAATGACAAAGACACCAGCTATCTATATATGGTGTGGTCATCACCAAAAGATATTCAAAAACTTTAGTGTAAAATTAGAATGATAAGTTTGAATTCTCATTCAAAATAATTACAATTAGATTCTAATAACGTGACGTATATATAAAATAACACTAGCAGGATATCTGCGCATAATTTTAAAAATTAACGTACACCTTAATTATTAACAAATGATAATATGTTAATTAACTATATTATACATGCACATTTGAATATATAAACTGTATCTATTTTCATATATTTTGCATTTTGATTTTAGAAATTATTGAATTTGATTGTAAATTTAGTTAGAAATATTTTTTGATTAAGGGATCGAGTATGTTATTTTTATAACTTTATGAAATCATACTACTAATTATTTTATTAAGTCTTTTCTAATTCAACTTTTGTTGTTAGCAACTAAAACGTCGATCTTAAATAACTATTAGCTAAAATTTAATTTGTTTTCCTCTCGAAGGAGGAGTAAACTTTGGGTGGTTGCAAATTAGTTAATCGAGCTTGAGCTTTAGTACGTGCTTCACTAAGGTCTATATAGCATGGCGTATTCCTCCTGTTCGAACCGGAGTTTGAAACCAAACTTCTCATCCGAACTGAGATTTATTCTCTATACAATAAAAACTAGTACAACTCGATCTATCGATGGCTTAATTAGAGAAAACATCCTCAAGCGGGCGAAAGTATTACGTATTAGTGAACCAATATATAGTTGATTTACTAAACTTGATATAAGCTCGATTTGAAAAATCAGTGAAGGCTTGAACGAGCTCAAGTCGAGTTCAAAATCAAATAAATTTTGACTACGCATATATATTATCCATTACATATTTTACAACTTTTTATGAACTTAAATTCGACTTGTTACATATCTATTTTTTGTTCTATGTTCATTAAATTCTACTCCATAATTAATATAATCAAAAGTTGTATCATCGAAACGGATCAAAATCTTTTCAAGTTATCTTTTAACACGATAGGTCATGCTGGTATTTTATGAGAGGAAGAAAAAAATTTAAAAAACTAGTATTGCTTACAAAGAGAAAATCTCTCACAAAATATCCAACGTAAACTATCATGTTAAAAATTAACTCTAGAGGATCCTTATTGTTAAATTATATTTGCATGTGAAATTTGAAATAATAAAAATAATATATCAATAATTGTATAATTGAGTGTTACCTGTGGGACCGGTAATATGACGAATGCGTCGTACCAAAACCCTTTGATTGACCTCAAATAATGCGAAGAGATAGCCTTTGGATCCCAAACAAGCTTTCCACATCCAACCACAAGTGACTCACGTGACACGTAAGCAACCCTAAACTGCAACCACATGTGTAACAAATGAACTCCATCAACCAACGTCCGTAACACTGCCACAACAGCAGCCAACGCACCATCCATGTATAGACATGGGAACCCACCACGTCCTATTGATAAGGTGTAGAAAAACAATGGGTCGACAGCTAAAGCCACCCCACGAGCCAACAAAATGAATCTGTTCCATCTTTGGACTTTTTTACTCCTTGGGTCGTAGACGCGGTTCAGAAAACTTGTAGAGCCGCGTCTACGATCCTCTGTAAGGGACCGGTTTGGTACTATTTTGGAACCAGGCCGGTCCCTTATGGGAATAAGGGAAGAGCCTGCAGAGGCTTCCCATAAGGGTTGATGGGCGTGGTCACAGCTTGTGGAGTGGAAGGCGGGAACTCCTACTTGTGTGCAAGCGTAGCATTCGGTTGTGTTGGAAATGGGACCATTTTCGTCGATTTCGAGCTGGTCGGAGCAGTCGGGAGTGGTGGTCCGGGGATGGAAGATGGAAAAGAAGGAAGGCATTTGTGAAGGTGAGTAATTAGGGTAACCATGGAAGGGGGAAATGGTGGAAGATAGCAAGAGGGATATAGAGATAATGAAAGAGAGATAGATATGTACGTATTATGTGTATGGTGATAAAGTGATGAGTTTGAAGTAATAAGGGCCGACTTTCTAATTTCGATATGTATAACTTGAATGCAAAACATTTATGTCATGATATATCGATCTCATGCATACATAATTTTTCAAAATTTTTTCTTTCAAATCTCAGTGTATATATCTACGAAATAACTAAAACATGATTGAAGCTCTCATTGTTCGATACATGACGTTGTATTAAAATGACACATGTCCTTTTAGTCATATTCGTTAAAAAAAAACCTATTTAAATAATAAAATATATAAATTCCTTATTTATAAACAAATTTTTATTTTTAAGATATTCGTATATAATACAATTTAATATATAAAATCTAAATATACTATAAATATGATATCCGTAAGTAAAATTAAATATAAACTAAATTAAGATATCCATAATTAAGATATCTATCTATAAGTTAATATACTATGATTTTAAATATATAAACATAAACTAAATATGATGTTAACTAATTCTTATCATACCAAATAATAATAGCAAATATTTTATCTTATTCTTGGAGCTACCAAGATCTATTCGAATCATATTCTTACCTCTCCTAACGTTTCCTTGTTTTGATCTTCTAATAATTTTCAATATATATATATATACTTTAATTTAATATAATATAATATTTTTTCTGGTAAGTTCTTTCTAATCTTTTTTCTTGGTTATTATTGATGGATTGGTTATATTATTGTTATAGTATTAAAGCTTATCTACCAATAAGAGCATGATAAATTACAAAATGAATAAGCAAGAACCGTTAAATGATTTTTAACTTTCAATTAGAATCTTTAGATCAAAATTATGATGCCATCATTGACTTTATTATTAGTCAAACACAATATTTGTCTTGCAATTTTATATAATTAATCAAAATACACATTTTTTAAGTCAAAATGCATCTTATGTCCTTAATTACTATTCATTTATATATCAACATTGTATATGTTTACACAATACACCTCTTTAATTAATTAAATTAATGATACAACTAAATTATAAATCGAATATTATTATTATAAAAATAAATTTGCCCTTAAGATGAAAACTATAATACCATCATTGACTTTATTATTGGTCAAATACAATATTAGTCCTTCAATTTTATACGAGTATAATTAGTCAAAATATACTTTATGTCTTTAATTAGTATTTACTTATATACCAAACATTCTATATATTTACACAATACACTTCTTTAATTAATTAAATAAATGATACAACAAAATTATAAAATTAGTATTATTTTAATAAAAACAAATTTACGTTAACTTTCAATAAGAACCTTTAGATCAAAAGTATGATGTTATTATTCACTTTATTATTGGTCAAACACAATATTAATCTTTTAATTTTATTTAATTAGTCAAAATACACCTTATGTCTTTAATTAGTATTTACTTATATACCACACACTCTATATGTTTATATAATACATATCTTTAATTAATTAAATTAATGATACAACAAAATTATAGAATTATTATTACAATTATAAAAACAAATTTGCATTATTTATATGTTATAAACTTTCAAAGTTTAGTTTTATTATACGTTGCTGATTTGATTCATATTATTGTCACACTTTTTTATTAATATTTGTTTTATGGTTTTTCATTATCTTAGATTTGATATGTTATTTTCATTTTCAATTAAAATTTGGATTTTTCTTTAACTTTTTTGTAGAAATATGGATTTGCTTTCTTATTATTTTAATTTAAAATTTATCTTGAGTCTTAGAATGATAGGTAATTAGGTATATAAATTTAAGTTTGCACATTTGTTTCCTTCAAGTTTTTGAATTGTTATTTTAATTTCATAACGGTTTTTTTACTTGCACTTTATAATCGTGGTATATTTCTTTGTCATTTCATTATTATTATCCACAAACAAAGGAGATATATTTTAAGATATGTGTACTATGGATGTTATGATTATATATTAAGTTTGAATTAAATATAATATATATTTCATGTAGATGTTCTATATCTAATATCTTAAGTAGTCAATCCCAGTGGGATTTTGGTTTTCGATCATTAACTTATGATTTTTAACATCTCTCATTTATATTTGTTAAAATATAATATTATCAAACATTAACATTTTAACATTTTAGTAGATTTTTATGTTTTTTCCGCGTATTACGCGGGGAAAAAATCTAGTTGTGGGTAATTACAACATTTTTCTCTCTTTTTTTTTTATAATAATAATTGTATCGATATAAATCAAATACTATATGTTTATGTGTTATGACTTTCTGGATTTAGATTTGATAAGTGGATTTATATGGATTTTTTTTATATAATATATAGTGGCGGGGTTCGGTTGTGTACATAAAATTAGGATCATCAATTATCAAGGTTTAATCTGATATCTCCATGTTTGAATCTGATTATATGTTATAATTTTTGGTGGTGCTGGTCAGACATAATAACTACTGCCGACGACACCCTAGCTATTACTTACCTGTTGGTAGAGAATATTACTCCCGAAGCAATTGATCCTATTTGTTTAGGCATAATTCGAGTGTGGTAAACACCTTCTTTTTCCAATCCATTGTTGCCCCAAACAAGTGATTATCTTTATTGATCAAGAGGTTAATTTGTATTACATATTTTTTATAACTATATTGTGATATTTATTGTTAGTCCCAAAATGGGACTTAATGATTTAACTAGTTAAGCACAACTGCTAAGCATACTTAGAAGCAGTTTATTGTGTTATTAATGTAATCATCGGAAGATCGATCAGCTGAAGTCGAAGAAAGAAGCTGATAAAAGAGATGTAAAGTGTAACACCCCGCCGGAGGCGGAATCGCGAGATGCAACATTAAGAAAAATGCGCAATGGAATTATACAGAGAAACTA
>JAOEHQ010033897.1:0-12978 GCA_025447715.1 Asclepias incarnata | reverse complement strand
TGAGTCAGGTTGGATTGAATCAAGACTATAAAATCGGCTCTCCGGTTTTTCTAATACTTAATGTATCAAGTCTTAACTATAAAATATGACAAACAATCTGTTATTTTTAAAACAAATCGATTTAGGCGGTTGTAAGCTATGGAATACACCTTGAGTGAGTTCAGAACCTTTTTGCCCATTTGGTCTGTTCATGTTTTAGGCAAGAGTATCAAGTTTTCCATTTGACCCGTTGAAAGTAAGTTAAAATCCAATATGACCTGTTTTAGAGCAAGTGGGTTGATATCATTAAATATCGTTCCAGAGATTTAGACATTTTGATACTTTGGCATACTATTTTACCATGACTTTAAGCCCCCAACCAGATATAGTTGTTGCATTGAATTGACACAATGAAATCATCAGGCTACAGAGCCTGTCTTCCAAAGATAATAGGCTAAATGCCTCTTAGGTTACTAAATATTTGGCAATTAACAGATTTGATTCAAAGCTTGATAGCTTAAATATTAAATAACAATAACCTTCTATATCATCTAATGATGGCTATGTGTGAACTCAAATTTTGATTAAATTTCTACAGTTTCCTGTGGGTCGAGTTCACCGGTTTCTGAAGACCAGAACTGCAGCTAATGGAAGGGTTGGAGCCACAGCAGCTGTTTATACTGCAACTATACTTGAGTATTTGACTGCAGAGGTATTGAATTGGCAGGCAATGCAAGCAAGGATCTGAAGGTGAAGCGTATTACACCAAGGCATTTGCAGCTTGCGATAAGAGGGGATGAAGAACTGGACACACTCATAAAGGGAACTATTGCTGGTGGAGGTGTTATCCCTCACATTCACAAGTCACTCATTAACAAGTCTTCCAAAGAGTAAATGGCCCATATACTTGTCTTTTCTCTGTGTTTTGTTACTGTCAACTCTCTTAAATCCGAGAAGAATGTATGACGACATTTACGGGGTTTACTATTTTGGTATGTGCCTTTAAACAGCACAATGTGATATATAATCATCCGATAGTTGGACTCATCTGCTCTTGGTCTCTTCTAAAAGAGCCATGCTAATTGGATCTTAGTTCAGTGCCAATGCGTTCAACTTAAGCCTGACCTTGAGCAATGAAATATACCACTCTGTATGAGTTTGGCTTTTAGTACCTCGGCCCTTTTCTTTGCTTTTATTGTTTAAATTTGTTTGTTTCATTTATTACTCATTCTATGGGTTTCTGATTTATCGAATGACATAAAATTTAAGAATCAGGTCTAAAGAGTTAAAAGTCATAGATTCTAGATAAATGAAACCAGAAATGGTTGCATGAAGAGAAAACAAAATTAAGATCATACGGTATTCTCACGACATTGGTGTCCATAATGTAGTGCTCGGCATCGAATATGTTCAAGGTGAGGATTCATAGGAACATCCTTTCAATCCTTTTGGTGGGTCATGCCGGTCAGTCTGTATGAACAAAAACATAATTTCAATCCTATGGGTACACATCTAGGGGCGCATTTCGATCTATAAACATGTCATACTTTATTTTACACGATTAATGGTCACACATGACACAAGTAACATGTTAACACTTTTTTTTTGTTGGTAAAAACGTGTTAACACTTTGGGTCAAGTGCATTTTGAATCTATTCCAATTCCATGATGAGTGAATCGACGAAATAGTTAAAACGGCCACTCACATTGAATTGCCAATCTAGGCTAGATGCTTCACATTCAAAGCTATACATACATGATAAACAGTTGCTCAAACATTTTGGGACACTGATTGTACAAAAGACAAACAATGCTACTGCTTGACAATGTGCCGACTGTGTCATTCTTCTTAATCAAAAAGTAATTTTTTAATATGAAATTGACAACAAATGAAAAGTCAAAATTCAGAAAATCAACCACATTTCAATATTAAACTCAGCATCCTTGGTTTTCCACTTTTATCCCAACCACCATATGCTATAGTAGTAGATAAATAAGTCATCGGTGAGTTGCTATATCAAAAAATAACAATAAAATAATCACAATATAGAAAAAGTCAAACCAACCATTAAGGACCGGGTCTGATGGTAAAATTAGTCGCAGACACTAGTCGTTGTTCGAGTAATCATTGAGCCGTAAACCATGTTTCAATCGTAATCAGGTCTCTTACCAAGGGTCTAGTGACTATAGGACCTAGGCCCATTTGTTCACCTATGGCTATTGGCTAATCGTCGGAGTTTTAACAAGGGACATGGAAAACCCCCATAAACGAGTTGGGGTGCAGTTAGAAAATAAATTTACACATCAGAGTGACACCCTAACGAATCATATGTTAAGATGAAATATATATATATATATATATAGTTAACGTGAGAACCAGAACAAGAGTGAGAAATATATATATATATATATATATATATATAGTATAGTTAACTGTAAGATGGTCATGCTACCAACTTACGTCAAGGAGCATATCAAACAAAAATGTGGACGGGTATATGGCGCTTTGGCATGGTTCAATTCACTGTACAGCTCAATGAAGGTGAGATCCACTACAAAGAACAAAAAGGGGACCTCGGATTGGATTCCTGTAAACTAAATTTCTGGTCCTACACATCTCCTGCAGCATAAACTAATTTGGTCCTACTCCTACACGTGTCCAGCAGCAAAAACTATCGTTCATTTGGTTCATTTGGTGGGAGTGGACTTGAGGCAATCTCTAAGGTTAGCAAATTCCTTTGCTTGTTGCTGAAACGATAGATGAGTATTACTTAAGGTTTGACTGTACGAATTTTGATGTTTAAATCTAATATAACATCAAATGTGATGGTTTTGTGCATACCTTGAATAACGCACCCCACCATAGTTCCGACTTCTTTTGCAGTGTTCGCCACTCCATTGCCATATCAAATTCAACCGTATTGGGCTGTGAAAAATGAGAAGTCGAAACTGCCTGTTTCTATTACAGAGAGTGAGAGAGATAACAAAGATGAAAAATATGAAGTGTAGAAATACATGATAACAGCAAATTTTAGTGGTAAAGCAGGATAACCATATTGGAAAGAAAAATGGAAGTACTGAAGCTACCTTCTCCATCCACTGCTTCTTATATCTCATAGAGTCCATTGTGATGTATCCAAAGTTCTTTGATGGGTGGTTACCAGGCTCCTTCAATGATGGGCGACTACCCACAATAGGCCTGAACCACAACACCAGTTTGTAATTAATACTCGGGTACCTTTTGCCCGTATATATACATACCTATTCACTCAGATCTATGTGCATGTGTGTGTTTGCAAATATGTAAGAGAAGCACTTTGATAGATAAAGACCATCATAACATAATCAACAAAAAATAAAAATAAAAAATCAATTGAGCATCATTTCAACATTTATGTATGTGCATATTGAAATTATTTCAAGATGATCAAAACAAGAAGCATACAATTTACAAGGTTGTAGAGATGATCATCTAAAATTTTAAGCCAACATAAGAATGCTCAATATTTTAATAATTATTGCTGATTGTTGTTCAATCGCTTAAACAACTTTGTTTCCATGTTTACTTCTTTAACAGTTAGAAAATCTCGTTATGAATATACCAAGGGGTTGAAAACATGTTTGCTTACTCACGAATGAAGATGGTTGGAAACATCATGGACAATGATGAAGAAAGATTACAAGCCAACTGGCAACCTTGCAGAATCCCTAAACAAACTAGTCTATAATATAATAAAATTTCCAAATTTTTCTTTAACTTTCGACACATCATTTTGAAGTTGCCAAAAGTTCAAGAATTAGGTTTCCCACCTGTATGCATTGCCACCATCTCCAATACACTTAGTAATCTTATAAGATTATGAAACTCAAAGCTTTATTCTTGAGGAAATTATGTGTTTTTTGAGTGAGTTCTTAATTTGTACATTTTAGGTCCTCGGGTAAGATTTGATTTTTAAAGTTAAAATATCAGACAGTTGGGGTTTTGTGTATTTTCCTTACCCGTGCAACCATACAGATACATATATACATGCATACATGCATATCGTTACATACATGCATTCTGCAATACTGTGTTATATAGTCAATTAGTAGAAACATGTATGGTTTAAACAAAAATATAAAAAATTGGACATGCCAATACTTGTCAGAATGAGGCAAGTAAATAAAAACAAAGTACAATCTAAGCCTTTAGCCATGCTCAAAACCTCATCATATTCAAACTCATGAAGAAAACAAAACAATGGTCATGACACAAACAGTTTACCTTGCACCTCCAATGATTAGGCATTTCGTATTTAACTCGGAAATAGCAAAGTCTGCCTCCACTTTTGAGTTGAATACAACAAGAGCTTGCCCTACGTAAACAAAAAAGGAAGAAAAACTATAAAGATGTGTCAAATTGCCTTTGCAGAGATAGTTAAAGACTATTAAGTATCAGAATGGTCATACCAATGTATGGACTTGAAAAAGCAGTGTGCCGTATCATCTTTGCACTCACCTTCATATTAAAAGCATCCATAACAATCTCCTGAGGAAAAGGTAGAAATTTTTTAATCTTATGAATAACAAATTAAAATTAAGAACGCCCCAAACATACCTCTACATCTAACGACGTAAAGGATGTGTACAGATTTTCTAGCAATACTAGGGAGCCTGTTTCCTGAGCTTTCTGCATCCTTTCCTCCCAAGGCTGATGAAAACAGATGAGACAATACGACTAAAAGTAAGATTTAACTCGGCAGAATGAAAGAGAAGGAGGGATCTCCCATTAGTCTTAAGACTCGAAATCAATTAATCTATAATAAACTACAACCCTAATGTTCTGTAAATACTAATGTTCTATATATTGGATAACAAGCTATTATACTAAATAATAATAAATATAAATATCCTAATATCCTAATATATATCTAAAATAGAATTTATCTAATAAATTAAATACCAAAATAAGAAATATTATCCCCTTGATATTAAGATTCATATCATTATAGTACTAATTGTCGTGTTCAACACTAAATTGGAAAGATCCAGTTCCAGTCAATGATCCATGACGAGTACGAATAACTCACTAATTTCATTGTCTTGAACCAGCAGCTTGAATCCTGCATGCACAAAAAGATATGATATCTAATTCTTCAAAAAGTAAGAGTTGGAAACAAGATTTTTTTCATGCAAACACTAAATCCAAACATTAATAACCACTTGAATGTTTTACTCTTTACCACTTTCAGTCTTTTCTTGTGCTCTACAGACTGAGCATGAACTTCAATGTGCTTGCCTTTATCGCCTTCGAAGTCTAGAAGCTTCCTTTTCTTCGGGTGGCAAGAATCAGACGCACTGGAGGAAGAGGATGTCAGTTTACCAGCATTTGAAGTAGGAATCCTCAAAACCAAGTCTTTTACCACAGTAACTCTGGAGTTCTCCTTGGGTTTTGGATTGAAAAAATGTCCAACTGCATCAATATTGAAACATGTACGAGGATATTGAGGAAAACGTAATATAGCAAACGGCATTAGGGGTAATCTAAGAAACTACAAAATAAAAAATGGTCATGGCAACAAGCAAAGCACGAACCAGGAACTCCGGCTATCTTATCTGGAAATATGTCTGATATTCTGCATTCTTTAACATCAAATGTACGAGAAAATACATACTTAGACATTTTTAATCCTTCCATTGATGCTTTAGGATTCCTCCTGTCATTTGATGTGCAAATTACGTTGCATTTCCCAGAAATTGTTTCCTAAACAAAACATAGGCAAATTAGTAAGAAAGATAAAACAATCATTAGATGCAAAAAGAGCATCTATAAAATATTTTGAAACAGATTTTATTACCAAGGCATTGATATTAAAAAGACCACGGCCTTGACCAGAAGCCAAGAATAACTCGTTCTTGAGTACACGAGTGCCCTTTAACCACTTTTCAATTTCGGATGGACGGAAATACCATACAACCTTCACCATCTTCTCAAGGCGTGAAGTCTCAAAAATCTTGACAATTTTACCAATATGTGGCCTTGGTTGACCTTCGCCCCACAGGTATACCGTATCGTAGAGTAAATACTCTACACCATCGTAAGTGAATGATCTATAATACTGCATGTCGAGATTCTGGTCACCAGGGGGTTCCTTATGACCCCAGCTGAACATAACATCACCCCATATGCTTGCATTACCCTTTTCAAGCGGTGACATATCTGCAGATTACATAAAATCGAGAGATAATCAGGGTCCTAAGTCCTAAATCAAATTTAAGGCACATTTGTACAAGAAAACACAAGTTACAAACTTACAAAAACTATTTGCCATTCTGGCTGTTCTCGAGTTTTTTTTAGGAAGGAAAAGGAAAAACAAAAAGGATGTACTATGCTTTCCTTCAAAAACTTTCCTCCCATTTTTGGTGGGAAAAGGGCTTATAATATTTTGTAATGACAAAAGTATCCTTAATGAATAAAACTTTATAAACACAACAAAATTTACACCTCAAGGACATGTTCATTTTGTCCTAATCAATAACACGATCTTCCCGTCGTGTTCCTTTGCTTTCTTTACAACTCAAGAACACAAACTTAATAGCGGCGTTTTCCTTTTTTGCCAGCATTTTCCTTTCAAATAAAACTCAAGAACACAGCATAAGACACATTCGTGATCATACTTAAACTTGAAATGTACAACGCTCCACAGATACCGCAGCTAAGGACCAACCAAACAAAATTACCTGCAAAAGAGATCTTAAATTGGTGTTAAATGAACCAATTCTTCTAAACTTCGTTCTTTACAAGTTACAAGCATCGTAAACGACTTCCTTCATCATCTACAAGCAAGCACAACCCTCCAAAGTAATTAGAATCGTAAAGTGTGAACTACGACAACAATGTTTCAAACAGATACACGAGAAATATCACAATGTACAAAAAAAAAAAATAATAACCACCAGATAAAAATAAAATCAACAATAGAAACCATATCTTAATAACAAAGCTTCAAAAATCAAAACCGACAATGTGAAAACATATACTTATCCAATACTTTTTGATAAACAGTTGCATCAACAAAACCCATAAAATCGATAACCCTAACGAACTATAAAATCCAAAACACGCACGGACAAACACACCGAAACTACAACAACACATTGAAAATCACTACTAGAATTCCTAAAATTCAATATCCATCTAAAATCAACAAAATAGATATAAGAAAAAAGCATCGTGTGTATCCAACTTCCAAACTATTTATTGTCCTTACCAAACTTTGTTTTCAAAATTACTTCATACACCAAACTATACAACTTTTAAAGCAGACTGTACAAGCACACTAACACATACTTTTGGTACGAGAATAAAAACTTTTGGTGCATTTATCACCTCTATTTCGTCCAAGTAATATATTTTTTTTTTCCAATGATGGCCAACCCAACTGGTCAGAGGCAATCCTGGTTTTACCCAAGGTCTTGAGTTCGATCCTTCGGGTGGCAAGTCTTGGGGTTTTTCACTCCGAATACTTGTAACGGCCCATGGTCAACATCTCGTTTTCTAGGGTACGTGCAAGACTTCACCATTATACGGTGAGGTTTCCCCTCGTATCCCGACTGAATGTTCGAAATTTTTTATTTTTTTTTTTCCGAACATGACAACCATACAAGTCATCAAAACCAAACCCGATATCACGTCACCGGTTTACAAGTTATAAAAGTTTACACATGCAAATATCAAACAAATCGATAAGTTTTATACACCCGGAAAAAGTTGGATACACGTAGTAGCAAAAGCAAATCAACATAAATAATATAAAGTCTGATAAAACTGAAATAACTACTTACAAACAAAATCATACATATAAATACTTGATCATAATGCAAAATAAATAAAAGAAGAAAAGTTAGATAACTTACAAACACACACACACACACTAAAACACACCGTAAAACACGCAGAGATATTTTAGTGTAGAGAGGATGAAAATAGTGAGAAAATAAAATGAAAGTGTATGTGTGTGTTTTTTTATATGAGAAATGGCAAGTTAAGAAAAGACGGATAAGGACTAAAATGCGCCGGGTGTAGTAGTGCGCGCACAACCAGAAAAAGAGGCCGTACAGTACGAGTCGCGTTGGCCTGGCGTGGGCTGGCTTGACAGAAAATGGTGAGTGTGTCTGTGTGTGGGAAAAAACGTCCATGCAATTTATGTCCGTATGGTAATATATTTTTTATTTAAGGTAAATTATATTATATTTCCGTACAAAATTTTGTTAACATTGCACATAAATTATGTTGTGGAATTCTCATATGGATTAGAAGGGTATCCGCACAATGCGACGACGGCGTTGATGCAGTGTGGTAGCGGCGGCGGCTGGCGGTGATGGCGGCGACCGGTGGTTTTAGTGGTGACGACGACTGTTGGTGGTGGTAGCGACATTGAGTGGTGTAAGTAATTAATGTAAATGTAACTGGGGGGTAATGGATATATTTTAGAAGATAAGGGACTGATGGTGAAAATTAATTCATTAAAGATAGAATGGTAATTTCGGATATAGAAAAAAAATCTAACTGTTCAAAAGAGGTGTAGAATTTTTATATATTAGTATAGATACATTTTTCTACATAGAAAAATAATAATAATAATTGTGTAAGGATCATTTTTTTTTAATTTTTTTTTTATCTTTCATGCTTTATCTTTCTTTTTCCTTTTTATTTTTTATTTTTCGAAAGTTTTCGTTAACTACTGTTTTTTGTTGTACGTTAACATGTAATTATTAGATTTTGTTGTTTTCTAAAATCTGATATATACGTATTAGTTTAGTTTCAAAATTATTTTTTTTGGTATTACTTCATACTTTCTTAAAATAAATATACATTTGAAAGAAACATAACGTTTTAAAAGATGATTGATTATTGTATTGTATTGTTTAATTGTGAGATGACAATATTGGCATGATTTTTGCACAAAATTATATGATCGAATTGATTTTACATTTTTTTTTTTTTTTGAGGAAAACAGGAAACTACTGAAATGTTTTATATATGATCAAATATGCAATACAAGAAGAAACCCAACATTAGGTTTCGGTTTCGACGGAGGACTTGAATACGTTAAACCGGAAGAAACCACTTCAACCAAATGGGAAACAAATTGTTTTTTTTTTGACAAACATAACCTCCTATCGCCATCCAGCCAGCCCCTTAGGCCTTAACCATGCCATGCCCCGACCCCTGGACTGAGCCCAATCTCTTGAACTGTGCATACATCTAACCCTGAACCGGAAACTGATCCCTTTAACTTGCATTTCCAACATCAATTTCCAAATCCCATACATATTTAATACGCCTAGCATTTTTTGTTTGCTTGAGTTCAAATGACAATCTTCAATTGAACTGCCTTTTTAATTTCCAAAAACAACCACGTTGCATCTCTAATTCCCCATCCCTTTGTTGCCAAAATAGCTTAAATTGTGGCACTTGGGGCAATACAGTTAACAATAGTATATGTTTTAATTTGGGCTTGCATCTTGGTTGAATCCATGATATAATATCTTCCTAATTAAACCTTGTGTATGTAATCTATGCCAATCAATATCTTCATTTGTATCAAGGCTAAAATGTTAAACTTAATATACTCGTCCATCTGTCAATCAATACCTTCATTTTGGGTCATGAGAGCATATTATTTTCAAAATAATATACAACGGAATTCATTTATTAGACAAAAATGTGTAGAAATCAACTAGCATTTGAGTAAGATGATGGTGATTGATAATTTTAAATAATTGCTTATTATGACGGAAAAGTCTTGACGCAACAATGTTGTGGATGGATTGTTGAGTACAGTGAATGGTGGTGATGTGTAAGAGAGGTGATGTGTTGTTTTTTTAATTAGATTTTTTTTTTAAATAATGATATATAATGCTTTCTTGCAAATGTTAAAATAAAGATGATTTTATAATTTATATAGTAAAGATGGATAGGTAGTCGAGGAATTTGAGAATTTGAGGTTTTAGGTTCAAATCTTAATGTAAGTAAAAATGCTCTCATGATTGAATACAGAGGTTTTTTCAGAATGAGTTTTCCCTGAAATTTTAAAAAGTTTTCAAGTACATGTCACGTGACAGTTGCTTCGGAGAACTATTCTTTGGAGTTGAAAGTAAACTAATGACTTATTATAATTTTATCATAATATTTGGATTTAAAAAATATAAATAAATATGATTTGTATTTTTATTTGCATACATGGTTTTTCTTCATTTTCTTTGTGTTTCGACAAACATATTAAAGTGAAGATAATTTGGGAGGGAAATATGTTTATCATTTATAAGGTCAAAAAAGTCTTTTGATATATATTGTTCATTCCATTCCTATTGTAAAAAAAAATAAAAACAAACATATCATATAATGTAATGAATCATTTAATTACCATGTTCATTCCATTAATTACATCGTCCATTCCATTAAGTCCAATCAAACATACCCATATACATTCCAATCAATTTATAAAAGAATTAACATCATCTATCGTTCTATAAGTCACGTGACTGAAGGAGAAAAAATGATCTTATTTAGAAAAGCATAAGATACTTTTATCACATCATTAACTATTTTACTTTTGCTATGCTAATAATTTTAACATACTAAAAGTAAAAACAAAAATATTGATGTAACCAAATTGATGAAAGTAAAAATAAAACAAAAGTTTATGTAGTAATTTTAAAAAAAAAAATACATTACCGTAAATAAAAGCTTCTAAAACTATACACTTTCGTGAAAGAAACAATAAAAACACAAAGCATTTATAGTTGATAACAAAAGTTAAATAAAATTCATTTTAGGCATTTACGTCTCAAAAGAGTTTTATAACTAAATTTATACTACGAATACTGGCACAAGTGCATAGTTTGCAATTAATTATTTCTTATAATGGATAAACTGGTTTTTGAGACGTCAATACCTAAAATGAAATGAAATTTCTTTCGTCGTCATAAACTACTAGAAGATTACCCGCGCAATGCGGCGGCGAGACGTGAGTGACGATGGACAATGTTGGTGGCGGGATGTGGGTATTGTGGGTATTATGGGTATTTTAGGTGATGTTATTAAAAGGATAATATGGGTATTTTAAGGAATTGGATGATAGAATAATAATAGATGATAGTGGTAAAATAGGTACATTAAGTTCTTTTTATAATGTATTATAAAAATAATATATCATTAATTAATATATAAATAATATAGGTATTAAATAATAAGACATTATGATAAGATAAATAAGGAAATGTTGAAAAAATTTAAATTTTAAGACTTCAAGTCATTTGCTTTATAAAGTAGTATAGATATAAACTAGTCTTAATACCCGTACGATGTACGTATTGACTATATATATTGTTCGATTATATTTTTTTATAAAGAAAATAAAATTTAAACATGTTTCATCACATGCATTTAGTCTTTTCAATGATAGCTTAATAGCGAGATACATATATCATAAACGTATCTTTCAAAATCTAATATTAATTTTGATATTGGTAATGATATCACTAATTTAAAGTTACGATGGTAAAACATGGTTCATATCGTTTTACAATTTTAAACCACGTTTCGTTATATTAGTAGATGGATAAATAATTAAATAATAAGTATAGTTAAATTATAAGTTAGACGTTTAAGTTATTATTATTATTGTCCATTATTTAATTTAAGATATTATATAGATAGAATAAAATAAATTTAATATTTATATATTGTAAATAGGATTGTTGATAGAAATCTATATTTATGATAATAAAGAATAAAATAGAATTTTTAATATATAAAATAAATTTTTAATATTTAAGATATTATATTTAGGTATCTAAATCTACAGAAAATGTCACAAATGGTCCCTGTGGTTGGCACTATTCGCAGTTGAGTCCCTGGACTGTTTTTCGTTGCTAAGTGTCCCTGTATTTTTCATTTTCGTTGCCAGAGGTCCCTCCCACTAACTTCTGTTAATTTTAGCCGTTAAACCACTCACGTACATTGCACGTGAAGGTATAATCGTCATTTTACCAATCATAGGGACTATTTGTAATAAATCAATTTTTTAATTAATATTTATATATATGTATATATATCTAGGGAAAATGTTATATACTGTTAACATTACAGTGCTGCACTCACATTAATTTTCACATATGATAAAAAGCCCCCCTGATTTTAATGTTTGTGAGGACAACATCACATAACTATATACTGTTAACATTATATAAGTTATCCCCATATATATATATGTAGTACTGTAGTAGTGATTGAAACAGAGCACGGCGATTAGTATATATATATGTAGTAGTGTTTTGCTAGCTGAATCATACTAGTATATATATATATATGTTTTATTTATATAATATTTATTTTTAGTTATTATTAATAATTATTAGTTAGTATTTTTATTATTTGTTATTAATTTGGGAGGAAAAGAAAAAGAAAAAAAAAATCAATCATTGCAAGTGACACGTGTCGCGAGTCGCCCCACCCTCCTGGATAGCCCCACTCCCCCTTTTTTTTTTAGGCTACCCAACATGCTAACGAGGCGCCACGTGTCGCGAGTCGCCCCTTAGTTGGGTAGTCCCACTCCGTTCACCCTAAGACATAAACTTATGATATTTTTTTTAACATCAGCGATGATAGTTGGCTGATAGTATGACGATGACTGCTTTGGTGGATTCATTGTGGGGTGGGTTAATCCAACATTGATCATTTTCATAAATTGAGTTGTCTAATTGTTAAATTCTTATTGGGAAATTGATGATTTATATATGTTTAAATTGTTTTTGTAAAATTGTTTATAGTTATATTTGTTTTAGTGTTTTGTTATGGGACATGGACAAATACTTATAAAGGAATCTTCAAGAGATTATGTTAGTGTTATTGTCTTATTGAAATGGATTTTTCAAAGTATACAACGAAACACCGTCATCATCCCCAAATCATCAAAACTAGAGCGACTTGAAGAAAATTTCAAAGTGTTTGAC
>JAOEHQ010033886.1:0-12979 GCA_025447715.1 Asclepias incarnata | reverse complement strand
CGGGTTCGTGATCAAGTACTAGCATACGTACATTGGTGTGTCGTGTGTGCGATCGTAGAGGGGTTTTACTTTAAACCCTATTCAAGTTTCTTACTTTATTATTTGGAGCTTGCTAAAAGGTACACAACTATTTCTTTGGTTAATTATTAAATTGCATAAAAGTCTTCCGTTGCGTGTATGTAATATTATTTGATAATATGTTTTATATATCCTCACACCTTGTATGCTTTCAAATCTACCTGTATAATGTCGTCGTCATTGACACTCAATTGTCGATGGCGTTCAAACCCGGACATTATTGTACAAAATTGTTTGGTTTTTTTTCTTTAAAGTCTTTCCATTTTCCATTCAATGACTCCTTAGTACTTGGTTTGTTTGGGTGAGACTTGTTAAAGTTAAAGGTTATTCGTTTCCAAAATCCATTGGCATCTTGATTGTTGTCGATGGTGGGATCCTCGAAAATGTCGATCCAACATTTGGCTAACGACAAAGCTTCATTCTCATTACAAAGTTGCCTCGTGATTGGCTCACCAACATGTTTTCTCTTTTTGTTGGTTTTTTTAACGGATGGTGGTGTTGAGAAGTTCATGGTGGTATTGGTTGAGTACAAAATGGCGAGGTAATTGAACATTATGTTGGAATTGTTGTTGCTGGAAATTAAAATGTTGTTGAGGAAATTGTGGCTGTGTATTCCAAGCATTTTGTTGTTGGTATTCAAAAAATTAGAATCGGTTTTTAGGGGTGTGGGTTGGTAACAATTTGCCCATGATGATGGCGGTTGTGATTGTGGTTGTGTTGTTAGTTGGTAATTTGTTCCAAAGATTGAAATTTGCTGGGTGGATAAAGATGTGTATAAGGAAGATGATGAATTGGTTGAAAAAATAAATTGTTGGTTATTCATTTTGTTGGATTTGTTGTTGTAAATAAAAAGTTATGATATCGGGTATGTTTGGCAAAAGTAGCGATAGCTAATAGCTGTAGCTGTTAGTTAAAGCTGTAAGCTAAAGTTTTTCATTAAAGCTATTAATAGGAGCTTTTATTTATTAAAGGTGTTTGATACAGTAGCTGTAGCTATAATTTAAAAGTATAAAATGACCAAGAGGACAAAAAAGTGTAACAATAAGTAAAAGCATTACAAAAAACACCAAAAAGTTAAAGCAAACATAAACTGCTACTAAGAAATCATCGATGTCGTACATCCCATATTGAAGTAGCAATCTCATCTTAGCGGGTTTAGGTTTGGTGCTCATTTGGTACCTAAATTTTCTTTTTCCGCCAATCTTTTGAGCAATTAAGTGACTTTATGCTCTCATCTCATCCAAGTCTGGTTTCAATTCCTCATTATTTAGTGACCTAAATTTTCTTTTTCCGCCAATCTTTTGAGCAATTAAATTTTCATGTTATCATATTTTTCTTCAATGCCAGTAGTTATGATGGTGAAAGCCTTTACTTCACATGCCAACAGTTATGATGGTGAAACTCTTACGAAGATGATCCAAGTTACAAAAAGTCAAGATACCAGCTAGAAACTAAATCATGACAAAGATTTACATTAACACACGTTTGCTAATAATCAAACTTCATATAATTGACGATTTAAGCCTATGTTCAGGTCATCGGAAATCATTGTGAACCATCAAAAATACTAATTATCAAATCACAAGTCTCGGGTTTGCTAGAAAATCATGACAAAGACTCCACACTATGAACCATCAAAAGTACCAATGAAAAAGTCAACTAACAAAACAGCATAATAAACCATCTAACCACTCCAACAATGGACAATTCAAATTTTTAGTACATAGGATTTCAAGAAACTGCTTGTGAATCAAAGGGAAAAAAAATCCAATATTCCCAATAAACATGCTATACATGGAGTTCACATTTGAAACATGCACATATTTATAAAAAGAAACCAACAAAAATAATGTTATACAAGGATTCGTGTACTTTCCGTAATTAAGAGAAAAACATTAAAGATTCTCCGCTTGAACATGATGAGCGTACGTATGTTAAAGAGAAGGGAGAGCCAAAATATAGGGTCGATTAACCAAAATATAGGGTTGATTAACCAATTTGATGAAAGTACGTATATTAAAGAGAAGGGAGAGCCAAAATATAGGGTGCATTAACCAATAAGGGTTTCAACTAACGGGAGGGGGCTCGGTGACTAGTTGACTACCGAGTCCACCAACCTTAGTTACCAATGGTAAAATATAATGCAACATGTTTATCAATGTTTTAAAAACCGAATTTTTGGTCGAACCGGCCAGTCAACCGCGCACGGTCGAACCGGTCGGACCGGTCAGTTCAACCGTTTGGTGTTTTTTTATTTATTTATTTTAAAAATGCTACTAAACTTGTTACATTTCATTCAAAAATATTACCAAATAAAAAATATATGTTTTAGTGTTTACAAATAACAATAGAGTATACACATCATCATAAAAATAAAAATAAAAAACTAAATTTTTTTTTTCTTTTCCAAAACCGGTTTGAACCGAACCGGTTCAACCGGAAAAACCGGCCGGTTCGAACCATTGAACCGGACAGCTAAAAAACCGGCCTCTCGACTGCGAACCGGTCGAACCGGCCGGTCCGGTCCGGTTTTTAAAACATTGCCACCACCACCACCACCTGCAAGTCAGTAAGGGCATTTTCATTTTTTCCTTTTGAATCAGCTGGGTCTGACTCTCTTCAAAGCTTCCCAACTACTCCCATTCCCAATTATTATCCATGTGCTTCTTCTTCCTCTCTAAAGAAACACAAAAAACTCCACCAATCCCTCTACCAAGTCTTCACATCGTAAACGATGGGTTAAGAAAAAAAGAAAATGACAAATATGATCTCGCCTATGTCTATGGTTCGTATTTTTTTTAATAATGTAATTTAGGGTTTTTTTCTAAATGATTTCTAAGTTTTTGCTAATGATCATCAATTTTTTTCTTTATTGCTACAAATTCGTACAAGGATATTTTCACCATTAATGTTCATCATGCTGGTAAATTCATTGCGAACCCTAAAAGACAATATGTTGGTGGAAAGGTGAATGCTTTTGATTTTATGGAGTATGATACGTATTCTATGCATGAATCAAATGATATTATCATGGAGTTAGGGTATGAAGATGGATTAAAGTACTATCATTTCATGGTACCTGATAGTGATTTAGGTAACGGGCTGAGACTATCAGGTACTGGTAGTGATGTTATTAAGATGTTAATATGTTCCCAAGTGGCCGTATATTGATGTGTATGTGGAACGACATGGGGTTAAAACAAGACATTGAGTTTTACATGACCGGTACATGGGTTTTAATTGAGGAAATTGATGCAAAGCTGAATATAGTTGAAGTTGAGAAGCCCAAGTGTAGAAAAAAGTTGATGCTTGAGTATGTAGGTGAACAGAGTGAACCCCTTAGGAAGACTAAAGAGCTAGTGATGGAACCACTTAAGGAGACTACTGAACCAATGATGGATCCAACTGGACCATCACTAGATGAACATGAAACAACAAATGGAGAAGATAGTGAAAATGGAACAGAATGGGATGACAGTGAAAATTTCACTGTAATGTTGATATGGAAGGTTTAAAGTTTGAGGAGTTTACACCACAAATAGGCGAGTTGCTGATAAACGATGAGGTTCTAGGTTTAAACTTTGAGGAGTTTGATAGTGGGGATGGTGAGGATAAAATTGAAGGACACAGAAAGAAGAGGTTGAAACACTTGAGGAAAACCATGGTACGTGACCCAAACCACAATTATTAATTTCCATAAATATTAGCTTCCCGGTAACAACAAATATTACAACAAATTTAATTTCCAAAAATAGAAATAAATAAATTTAGGGTTGGGAAAAGTTACACTTTGCGACCAACAATAAAACCGACAACCTGGGTTCAATGATTTCCATGATGTTCGAATAATCGAAGGTTTCCCACACACACAATGAACAACCATTTGAAAGAGATTTGCTCAAAAGAAATTTCAATAAAATGATTAAACTTTTACTAATGGATTATTCAAATTGAAAAAGATGAAGTAATTGAAAAAGGAAAGAAATTGAAAAGAAGAAGAAATTGATTGCGGTGCTTCAATTGAATAAAAAATACGGGAAGAAGAAAAGAAATTAAATTTCAAAAAAGAGAAATTAAATGGTTTGTTGAATCTGAGCTTTTATTAATGAATATATTGAAATGGAAAAGACGAAATTGCCCTCACGTGATTTGCACGTGAGGGAGGTTAACGACATAGTTATAATGGCAGGGATGTAAATCCTAGCACTGGGATGATTTGTGTCCAAATTTTTCGGCAGGGATGGAAAGTATGATTTTCAAAGGACTACATGGACGAATTTTATACTTTACCCTAGATATAATAAATGACAAATTGTCCAAAGAAGTAAATTATAATTCAATTTTTGATTATAAAAGAACCTAAAATTTGTTGATGTAAAAAAATAAAAATTCCAAAATTCAATTTCAAACTTTTAAGGGAATATGTATAAGATTTTCCAAATTTTCATATTTTAATATGTTTTGTTTTTATGTGGACGATTACACGCACAACTAAAATGACGCGGTAAATTCATTTTTCCATTTGACCTTGTTCTACAATCTTTTTAATTGGCCTTCCAAATTTCTTACATTCTCTTCGAATCTATTGTATTAAAAACAAATAAACAAAATAAGTTTCATAGTTTTTTTAAACAAAATTTAACTTTAACATATAATATTAAAAAACACTGTGAAATAATAAATTTTGTTACTTTAGTATAAATAAACAATTAATAAATATATATAAAAAAGAGAGAGTAGAAAATACACAATGATGTAACATTCCTCCATAAAATAATTAAATTAATAAATAAATATCCTAAAGAAAGGCTCCTCCAAACTCATTGGAGCTTGGAGAATAAAATACATTTCAACTGTGCTAGTCTTTTGCTCCACCAAAAACCATGGTTTCTGAGAGAGAAATAATGACTCACTGTCTGTTTTTATTCCACCTTATTTTCCCTAAACGCACCTTTCACTGTGCAATAAATAGTTGTATATTATGCACCGTTTATTGTACATTGAGAGGTGTATATATGAAAAAGGAGTTGAAAATAAAAGGACTCCTGTTTTTATGTGAAAGATAAAAGTACAAAAAGGGCCTTCTATCAATCATACCAAAGCTGTTATAATCATGTTACCTGCCCTCCATCTTTGTAACTTGTTATATATGTATGTATATCTATCAAATTCCCTTTTCTTATAAAATAAAAAAAATAAGGTAAACACAAGACGTTGAGATGTATAGTTATGTATAAAAACACTTAATCGATCACCACTTTGGTTTTTCCACTATCCTGTTCTTGATTGCTTTTAATGATTTCTTGAGTGTTTAAGTTGGACCGATAATGAGTTGGTTATCTTTTTTTGAGTGTTTAAGTTGTGTTCTTGATTGACACAAGTTTTTTTTTTTTTGTGTGCGCGCCTGGGTGATAGTTTTGTAACATAGTTCTTAAGTAATGGGTAATGTTAGTGGCGGAGACGAAAAAAGAAAACAGCAGGAGGATTACCACATGCTTCAACCCCCCATGGCTTCTCAGTTTCCTTCGAGTGTCACTCCTCAGGTAACTCAAGCTTGTACATGTGTTCTTAACGTTTTGTTACTCGCAAATTTGGATCTTTAATGATGGACTAAATATCTTTATACAATAAAACTTTTTAACACTAAAATTGAAGGATTTCTATAAACGGGTAAACGAAGGAGGTTTTCCCTTTTTAGGTTATCCGAGGGAAGTGAGTCTTTTAGATGTATGCAGCCTAATAGGGTTATTCCCGTGACTATATATTATATCCTATAATTCTATTAAATAAATATTAGAAGTTCAATTAGAAGGCGAGCATTGGTAAATCTTTTGTGGCAACATGAAAATGTTGGAAGCCCACTATCATTTGCAAGAAGAAAATATTTAAAGTAAGCTATGCAAATGTACACACCAAAAAGGTCCATCGCTTTTGGCCAAAAAAATGGTCTTAAATTGTTAATTTTTGTAAGATATGGTGTTTATCAGTGACAGGTGAAGTCGAATAGTTATAATAGTTAATAACTCATTATTTTACGCCCAAACTTTGTTTTGATTCTGTTCAACAAGAAGTTGTTTAAGGAATCTCACTACTTTTCGGAACTTGAGACTCAATCTTGACCCATTGACATTTCTGTTTTATGTGTTTAGTTTGTATAGAGATTATTGCATTCTGGTTATCTTCTGAAATTTGTAGAATCTTGGAACACAAATGCGTTGTGTGCTAACACCATGTCCAGTGTGTTTACACCACACGTGCACACACAATAATATCTTAAATATTGATTTTTTTCAGGCAATTTTTTCTCCTTCACGAAATCCTAATCAGAGTGTGCAGATTGAAAGAAACGAGTTCAATGAGACATCAACGCAATATAGATCTGCATATCAAGAAAAGAGAATACCGATAGTTATCAATTGGATTCATGGTGGTACACAAGTTGCCATTGAGGGATCATGGGATAACTGGATGACAAGGTTCACAAAGCATTCCTACCTCCTTCTTATAGTTTTTTGTCAGCTGTGGCAGTGATGACCAATTTACTTATAAATGGGTCGATTCGGGCTATTTTTTTTATCTCAATTGGGTCAAGCAGTAAAACAATAAAAGCTAGCTAAAAAATAAAAGCTAGCTAAAAAGTAAATTGGTTAAAAAGTGTTTCGCATCCACCTTATATGTCCAAAGTATCCGTTTTGACCTATCACCCAACCTGTCTGAACTGCCCATTTTGCCACTGCTAATTTTTCTGGTAGCGTGATGACTATTCTTGAATCTTGTGTTTGATCAGGGAGTTATTAGAGGGTTCGGGCAATGACTTCTCTATCGTTAAGGTACTAAATGTTGGAGTTTACTATTATCGTTTTGTTGTTGACGGGCAGTGGACTTATGCTCCTGATTTACCACATGAGCGTGATAATATGGGGAATGAATTCAACATATTGGAGTTGAAGGTATGCTACATTAGCTACATATCGTCTAGTTTCTCTGTTATGATTAATCTACGCAGAATTTAATGTGTCTTTTTCGTGTTTTGGATCAAACGCATCATGTTAATAGTATTTTGCATCTTGCACTTTCGGGGTTTCATTATTTGCAGTGTTTAGTTTAGAGTTGGCAAGATTCGCATGCCGAGCCTATTACCTAATGGGTTAAAACAGGTTTGCACTGAAAAGGGTTACTTTAACTATTGGCTGGAATTCAAAAAGGGTTGGGTTGGGTTGGAGTGCAAACTCTGTCTTTTCTATTTAAAAAATACATGTACTAATTAATTAATGTCTTAACTAGGATTACAAAAACAATATTATTCCTATGATAGTACTGCTATTATTTTTCTTGGTTTTTTTAATAGCTAAGTTAAGAAATTAGATGAAAGTTAAGTTAGCAGGAAGTCATGAAGGGGTATGCAAGTAAAATTCAAAGGTGTTAATGTTCCATGAGGTTTTCTTTGTTTAGGTTAGGGAGATTGCGAGTAGTCTTTTGACTTAGATGTATGAGGCTAACGAGAGTATTTCCGTGGCCAGCCCTAGATGGTACCTAACCTAGTGAGGTTGGAACTTGAGACCTCTTGTGGGAAATCAGGTCTCCTGACCACTAAGCCACCTTGGAGGCGGTTTCAAAAGGTGTTTAAGTCCTTCTAAATATTATGTACTCTGACTTGACCGTTGCGAACTGTTAGTCCAACACGTTTTCATTTTCCGAGTCCAATTGATACAAACATGTGAATGTAGGTTTCTTTCACTAATTTAGTTTCACTTGATAGAAAGATGAATAAAGATTATAGCCACAAAGCAAAAAAGAAAGAAAACAGCCTAGTTTTTGCTCATTTTGAAAGATTTTGACTATTTAATATTTCAGGATAATTACCCCGAAAATGTGGACAGAGATCAAGAACCCGAATGTCCTTCTTCACCAGTGTCAAGCTACAACAATGCATTGTTCACCTTAGAAGATTTTGCCGAGAAATTTCCTGAATTGCCCCCGTTGCTAGAACAAATGCCTCTAAATCAGCGATTTTCTTCCAAGAACCACCAACGAGCTTTTCAGAAGCCTTTATCAGCCAATTTGAACCATTTGTATATAAAGAGAGACAACAACAATCAACCCGTTGTTGCTTTGAGTTCAACCCAGCGATTTCGTACCAAATTTGTGACAACAGTTCTTTACAAGCCATTCAAGAAAGCAAGAAAGTAAACATTTTTTTTTTTCTCGTTTCTTGCTTTCTTCTGTTTTTTTGTTGGAGATTTTCAGATCCGAAAGTGCGTTTTCAAGTCTTTTGAGCTTATAAATCAGGACGAAGATAGGATCATAGGATCATTTTTAAGTCTTATGTTTTTTGTTGGGGATTTTAACAAAGTTCGATCTCTCGAACATTATTTTGCAAGTCACTTGTAAAGACGGCGGCCACCTACAAACATTGAGAACGAAATTTATTTCCATGGTTCATGGATGCGGCTAAGAAAATGCGAGCTTTGTAACCAGCCGATTAATGTGTAATGCATATGTCGAGAAAACTTGTCCTTGCTTTCTATGTTTTCCTTCGGTTCCATAAACATGGCTTGTAATTGTTTTACTATTTTTCTTACCTTTTCGGCTTTTCTTATTATAGAACAGTTGGACATAAAACTAAAGCACTAAATGGACAAGATACCTTATACACGTTTTGTTTTCAATATCCCGAAGGGTTTTAAATTCATAAAAATCCAACAGGAACACATGACGTCGTGATTGACACAGGCCCATCACGTGAGAGGTAAATTAATCTCGCCTAACAGCTAGCTCATTCAAATGGCGACCCAACCAACTTATCACAACTAAAAATATCGATTTCAATCTGTGAGAAAATAGAAGGGTAATGATATTTGTACCATGCTTTTTGATGTATTTACCAACATTGTGCAATAAACAGTTGTACTGTATGCCTAACTTATTGTACCTTATGGTAGATACATCAAAAGTGATGGTACCAATATCAATACTCAAAATAGAAACCAAGAAATTAAACGTTACCACATTATTAAGCAGGTAGATAGTTTTTTTTTACGAAGTCGTGCATATAATTTTTTGTGTATGGCGGGATCCGTCATCCGTGGACCTTGGCTAGAAGGACTACAGTTTGTCATGCTATCCGAAGACTTCATACATTACAAGTCAATATCATAACCAAAAATCGTTATGATTTTATTTCTCTAAATAAAATCATTATTAGTGTTTATAATTGTTGTGTCTATAAATCAACCTACACCCATCGATTATATAAACGATTGAAACTTCTTATTTTTTTCATTAGAAAGACAATTATACAAAAAATTCACCCAATATCTACATATATATTTATAATTAGTCTATCGCGAGACTAAAACCCAGAACCTATTGCTTGATGGATCATCGCACATACCCTTATGATCAGCCCAAGGGTTGATTGCCATAAACGTGGACCAATTTTCTAAGTATACGAGATGATTGCCATAATTGTGTGGGTTGATCTATCTGTATTGACAATTATTGACATAAATAACGCTGTCGTATATACATACTGGGCATGTAGAGTCCACTGTTACATATATACTGAATTACTAGACGTATATTAGTGTCGAATATGAAACAACACTACAAAAAATATCTAAAAAAAAAGGTAGATCGATGGGAACCCTTAATCCCATGTACCGCATTGGTACCTGCGAAACACCGTATCTACTAAAACACTAAAGCTGACAATCGTTTTTCACTAACAAGTATTTATGGCACTGATTTTGCTTGGTGGGAGACGATTATTGCCATGCCATGATTCGCGTCGCATTCTTTCTTTCATTTTTGTTATAAATTCTGCACACTTCTTGTTCAATTCCTCTGTTTCTAATGCTACATTTGACTCCCCTGCTTTTTGTTCTTCGACTATAGCATTTTGATCTACAATTAACAAAACCAGATTCTTCTTGTGCTTAACTTTATCATCGTCTTGTTTGATCTCTTCGTCATGTTTTTCTATTATTGGTTCTGAGGATATTATCATAGGTTGATGTTTGATGTCATATTGATTCTTTTTCGGTGAAGAAACGTGGGTCGAGTTGAAATTCTTGATCAGGAAAGCAAGGATTCCATTACAGAGAAGGAAGATGTAGTGTCTATCGTTGTAATCGGTGAAAATGGAGAAATTGTGAATGTATGAACATAGAGATACAAAAGATGAGAACAAGAAGATGCATATAAAGATTGATAATATATTTTTGAGCATGAAAAAGTGGGCTTTTAGTGGTGATTTGATGCTTGGTTTCATGATTTGATATGCCATTTTGCTCATTGTTGTAAGTAGAGAAGTAGACGATGATGAGACGATGATGAGGGTGGTTTTGGTTATGGAGTGATATCCTTGTGTCCATATATAAGTTTGAAAAGTGATGAAGTTACTAAATTACCCTTGGTCACCGTCCAAAACAACTTATTTGATACGTCAATGAACAAAAAAATCTTTGTTTTCCATCAAAACAATATTGTATATCACAATGATCACAATTTAACTCTACATTTAAGATGAGAATAGCAAGGATATGAGGTTGAGCTTTGAGGAGGTTTCAGCTTCTAGATTTTTTTTTTAGAACAGCGAAATTATATTGAAAGGCAACTAGCAAGGCGTTAGATGCAAAAATAATGTACAATTACAATTGAAATAATCGACAAAAAAGAAACAATCAAAGGTAAAACCTAGAGAAACGACAAACTAAGGTAACCATACTCTAGGTCATCCCGAAACTTTAACTGCTAGGACGAACAAAAGGGATAAAAAAACTTATGCCAATTACGACGGGCAAGACATAAGAAAAATCCCCGTCAACAGAGGTCACGCCACCGGTTTTCACTCTGTGACGTTTTTGTTGTTGTCCCAAACAAGTCCCGAGGGAAGAAACTAAAGACACAAAGCTGCAAGAACAAGAGACCGATTAACCAACAGGCAAGGGACTCGCAATCCAATCAATCCAAGAAAAAGTTCTCTTCCTATTTCAGCTTCTAGATTTTAAGAAAAACCTTCTACTGAATAAAAGGTGTTGTATGATTACATGAGTTTTTTGCTTATAGTTTGAAAAAAAAATTCTAATCTAAAAGCTATATAAACAAGATTTTGGCTTAAATATTCTTGTTATTTTACATTTTTTTTTTATTAATAGCTAAAACTACTCTGTTAAAAACTTAAATATATCTAAAAAACTTCAGCTAGTAGCTTTCAGCTACAACTACCAGCTACCAACCATCAGCTATAAGCTAGTTTTGTCAAGCATACCTAAACCTCTTTATGTCACTATAACAAATATGTCATTTGTCCACACTTATTTTTTCACAATCTTAAAAAATGTGAAGAAATTTGTTAATTTTTTCACACTTAAAAATGTGTAAAAAGAACTCAAAGTTAAAAGTGTGAAGAAATTTTAAATTTTAAATTTTTTTTTACACATTTAATGTGTGAACAAATTAACAAATTTCTTCACACTTTTTAAAAGTGCGAAAAAATTAGTTAATGACATTTTTTTTTTTGTAGTGCTTGGTTTTTAACAACAAAATAATGTGCTTAAAGACAAAGTACAGTACAATCTTTAAATGTACTATGATGTGAGGAAAATTAAACAGTTAAAATCATGATACTTTATCGTTATGTACTCGTAGTTTCGAGCATGTCGATCTCCATGTAAATGGTATGTTTGCAAGAGGAAGAGTAATTTGAAAACACTTAATTTTAAGGGAACGGGAAAACAAATCTCAATCACTCATTTTTGTTTTTTCTTCTATCTTTGTGGTGGCGACTGGGAAGAAAAATGGTGGTGATGGTGGCAGCGGGGAAGAAGGGGGGATGAAGAGGATGAGAGAAATAAGTGGTTAAGATTTGTTCCCGCATTCCCTTGAAAATAGATGCTGCTTGAATAACTCACCCCATGTTTGCAATATGTATTTACACAAATACAACTAAAAGAGCGATTAAATAATTTTGGAATCTATAGTTTGATACTTTATTTATTTACATAACTAAACTGTGATGTAAATTAATTCTAAGCAAATGATGTTAGTTCAACTGGTTGACGCATCCTTAATGGAAGGAGTGGAATTGACAGGGTCTCACTTTTGTATGGTGAGATGTTTCTTGATATTGCTACTCGACTGACTGTTTAATTTATTTTTCTTTTAATTCATTATTATATCTTATTATCTTTTTGATATGGGAAGGAACATTAATTTGGTCGAAGATATAAATATATAATACCTACTTTAATTAATATGTAGGCAATTTTATGCTTTTTTTTCTTATAAATTTTCTATACAACTCTCTAAAAATATAATAGATTTAAATTAAGATATCTTTAAAAGACCATTTTGTAAATTTATATGAGAAAAAAAGTGGGTAATTATTATATCCTCTAATTTGGTCACCTCAAATACAAATGAGTCAAAGTCATGGTAAGTCAACTTATATTTAAGGTAAGAGTTAGAAAGGGTGGGGCCAGCGGGTACACACGGTATTTGGTAGGATGTTGAAATTAGAAAGAACCTTCGCTTCCAACAACAAACAAAACCATTGAATACTTTTGATTTTTGACTACATGAAAAATACTCGTAATTATATATTATATTTATCTTTTTTTATCTATCTATTAACTAAAACAGGATTCTGAAAAAGCCACTAGCCGCTTCTAAAACTCATCCTGAAAATATTTTCCCGCCTCTCTCTATCTTCATTTAATATATATTTCTTTTTTCTTATATTTTTTTAAAATTTATTATTTTGGTTTTTCATTTCATTAACATTATCATTTAATTTAATTATATTTTTAAGATTTTCTAAAAAATAAAGGTTATCACATAATTATTAATTTTTTTATTATTTCAAATTTATTTTATTTTTTAATTCATTATAGATTTT